>CM018040.1:13512904-13771916 GCA_008638375.1 Nyssa sinensis
AACTTTTAAGAACATCATATAGTGTTACATCGTATTAATCCGTTTTATTTATCATTATATGATATTTTTGAGTTTCATATAATATATTTTTCAAAAATATCATACATTAACAACTTTTATTGAATCAAAGATATTTGGATATTTAGAACTCTTGAGTTTGGGTTGTAGTATAGTGCCTCATAGATTTTACTTGTTACTAGTTGAGCTTAATTGCATTATTAGACCTTTATACATGGTCTTAAGTATTTTTAGATCAACTTTAGAAGTCCAAGTTAGAAGTTCCTAAATTTCAGAGTAAAGAATTTTGCATTAGCTTTGAAGCTTTTGAACTGACGTGTGATGCCAACCTTAATCTTAGGGCAATGCAAGGGATTTTAGGTGAGATTCTCATAATAATTCTTTTCTCTTCTCCTTTTTTCCCTAATTCTCTACAATCAGAATTTGTAATGCTTGATTTTTTGGGAGTTTTTTCTTGAAAATTCTGTTTTTCCTTTGCTTTTGATATCCTTTTTCTTTGGTGGGTGAAGTTTGTTTGGGTTGATTTTCTTCCTGTTGGGTCACTGAGAGAAGGAAATTAAATGCAGAAAGGAAATGGATGTTCTTAATTGTCCTCTAGCTTGGATAACATCTATTGCTTGCTTTTGGAGGAGGAATTTCTTATGGCTTGTAGTGTTTTAAAGGGTGAAGAAATCTAATTCTGCCCTGGTAAGGAATTTCTTATGGCTTGTGGACAATGACTGTGAGAAATGCTTTGGATATGCCTGCTGTAAGTCTTTTTCCTTTTTTTTTTTTTTTATAAAAAAATCGTTATAATAAAGAATCCTATGATCAGAGTAAATCATGTTGATGATATAGATAATTGATTTATGCAGTTCTTTATCATCCTAAACTTTTAGAGTAGTCAGTCATTAATATGGTATTGGAGTACGCAAATCCTGTATTTGAATCTGATTCTTGTCAAATCTCAGATATGAGATATAATGATATATCCACATGTTCAGCCACTCATGAGAGGGAGTCTATCCACATGTGAGGGGGCAAGTAAATTACACTTTTTCTATTAGCTTAAATTTTTAATGCAGTCAGTTGCCAAGACATTCTCCAGAGTTAACATGGACATCTTTCTTTTAGGAAACACAATGTTTAGGGAGGTGAATCAGTATTATTTTTTCTTATCTGGGCAACATGCCTCACTTTTTATAGCCATGATTGAAAAATGATTTTCGATCCATAAGGTTTCAGCAAGTTGTTATATTAGCATATGCATCCTTATCTCATATAGAACAATGCTATCCAGTGGATCAATTAGTTCTCTCTCAATTTTAAATGATTACAATATATCTTGTATATGATTTTTTTTAGTTAAACAGCTTAAAGAATTTAGAGCAGCTTTGTAAGTTTACAAAGTAATTTCTAAAGGTTTACATATATGTTGTCCAATTACAAATATCAGTCTATTTTTTGTTCTTAACAAACCTTTTGAGTAGTTGAAAGGTTATTAATATGCTCTTTCTCCACCAGGAAATGAAGACTGAAGGAGTTGAAGAGGATCGTCTCCAACTGCTACAAGATGTTAGGCTTAAATTATTCCAAGAGGTGAGTCTCCAACTGCTAATATAATCCTATGTTTTTTTTAACTGACTAATATAATCCTATGTTTTTTTTTATCCATTTTTTATTTGTAAAATTCATTAAAAGAAAAGCACAAAGGGAGCTGTAACCCATGTACACAAGATTTATACAAGGCTATGCAAAAATAGAAAAAAATGCTATCCATTTGTCTGAAGTGATTGGGTTTTGATTCCTTATTAAGGTGTTATAATGGGACTATGGCTTGGCCACTAGATTAACATGATTGAACCAATGGGTTGGGATTTTAATAGCTATTGTGACTTCTAACTAGATTTGAATACTGCAACATTTCACTCTTTTGGCATTCAAGTATAGAAATTTGATGATTGTGTCAATTTTGGGTTATCAAATACTCGAAATGAATTTTTTCGTGTACCGTTTGAATGTGAATCCATATCCAACCAGTTGAATGAGAATTCTTATATAAATTTCTGGTTGAGAATTCTTATATAACCTTCTGCCAAGCTTTTTTAACATTTCTATTTTGTTTTTTGTTTTAAATGCAGGAGAACTCCATGTGTCCTCTTGGGAATAAAATTCCTGAATTCAATGAGTTGGTGTACCAAAATAGGTGGAGGGGACATTGGCACAGATTGCATAGAGACATCTATATGCTATAGTAACGTTATAAATCTGGAGCTTCCCTTATACAGTGATGGTTTCGGAAGTTGATTGTTTGGGGGATAACAAAGAAGAAAGTTCCATCTTAACTCAAGATGGATTTAAGAAGTTGATAGAAAAGAAGTGGCATTTGTGGCACTGGGTGTAGGTCTTTATAGTCTGTGTCGTCGTGTTTATAATAGTTCCCTTTTTGTTGTTTGAAGGGTGGCTGTATTGCTTGCAAAAAGAAATAATGTATAGTTTGTATTTTGATCTTCAATCCAAATTAATATAAGGGGAATTTTAGCAGATAGATTGCCTGCTATTATTTTGGAAATTACCATGTATACAGCACATTGACTTGTAGAGATCTTCGTTCTTTCATGTGTTAGCAAATCCAACAATCAAAACACCCCCAACAGAAAAAAAAAAAAAAAAAAAAACAGCCCTCTATTCAGCTCTCGGCCGAATCATAAATGTTATGGATTGTGCAATTTTGCATATTATAACTAGAGATTCATTGATCTAATAAGCCATTTGAGGCCATAAAAAGAAATACAAGAAATTAGGCTACAACTATATGCTTGAACAAAGATTGAGAATTTAAAAGTAAATTTGCTTACATGGTTTTATTGAGCAAAGATACTCAAGAAACTTGCTTGCCTGAAAAGAAAAAAAAAAAAAAAAAAATTAAAAGCGTCTTTTGAAAAGACGCTTTTAAGTCAGATTTAAAAAAAAAAAAAATTTAAAAAGCGTCTTTTTTAAAAGCGTCTTTTCAAAAGACGCTTTTAAGTCAGATTTAAAAAAAAAAAAAAATTTAAAAAGCGTCTTTTGGAAAGACGATTTTGAAATCGTCTTTCCAAAAGACGCTTTTAAGCTTGTTGCGCCAAAAAAAAATCCAAAAATAAGTGAAAATAAAGCGTCTTTTGGAAAGACGACTTTGAAAGCGTCTTTCCAAAAGACGCTTTTAGATACAACCCTATTTTGATAAATAAGTTCAGAACGACATTATTTTAGAAAATAAGTTTTTTTTTCACCCTAGTTTAGGATTTAACTCCTTCATCTTCGATCGGCCATTTCAGCCACAAAAAAAAAAAAAACAACTTGCGAGTACAGTAATTGTCAAAGAGAGATGACAGAATAATGATGGCTGCATGTGTGGTTGAGACTTGAGTCAATGACCCTAACCTAACCTTTTGTGCATGTTTTCCTAACCCATAAACTACTCTGTATTTCTTTTCATGGAATAGAGGAGTCTTCTGAAAAAGTCGCCTGTGCAATATAGTAATTGTGAAAGGGGGATGACAGAATAATGATGGCTGCATGTGTGGTTGAGACTTGAGTCAATGACCTGGAGGGCTTCATCTTCAATCCATTTCAGCCACAAAAAAAAAACAACTTGCGAGTACAGTAATTGTGAAAGGGAGATGACAGAATAATGATGGTTGCATGTGTGGTTGAGACTTGAGTCAATGACCCTAACCTAACCTTTTGTGCATGTTTTCCTAACCCACAGACTACTCTGTATTTCTTTTCATGGAATAGAGGAGTCTTCTGGAAAAGTCGCATGTGCAGTATAGTAATTGTGAAAGGGGGATGACAGAATAATGATGGCTACATGTGTGGTTGAGACTTGAGTCAATGACCCTAACCTAACCTTTTGTGCATGTTTTTCTAACCCATAAACTACTCTGTATTTCTTTTCATGGAAAAGAAGAGTCTTTCGGTAAAGTCGCCTGTGTAATACATACGTGTGTTACACGGATTAATAAAATCGTATAAATTCAAAATTTGTGACTCTTTTTATCAAATTCCATAAAAAATTATTTAAAAACTTGTAAAGTCTTCAGATAAAAAAAAATTTCAAAAAATTTAGTATAGTGAAATGACGTTATATTCATTTAATGATATCCTATTATATATAATATGAACATATATATGTAATAAAATATTAGTAAAAAAAAAAAGTAGATTAACACATTACACACCATACTCACTCAAAAAACCTTCCATGGGATCAAGTCCTCCATCCATTGTTTCATTGTTTAAAAGTCATTGCAGCAAATATTCTCAGACTCCAAATCCTCACTTTACCAAAATAGAATTTATTATTCTCATTATTATGATGTCTCTATCTCTCTATTAAACTTTATTTGCCAAAATGCATGATATTTTTGTTTCTAGTTGACCAAAAAATACAAATCATAAATTTATCCCAATGCTTCATTGGTGCCGCGCAAATCATAAATTTATCCCAATGCTTCATCGGCGCTGATCACGCGAGTGCGGTCGAGACACAATGAATGGCTTAGAAACTGCCCTTCACATAGCTATATTACTTAGTTTGCTTTAATCATCCTAAATATCTTGAATATATATTATGAATAATTTCTACATATTTTCTAAAAAAAATTAAATTATTCTAAGTAATTATAAATTGATAGTGCACTCATGTTTTTTATTTATTTTTATTCATCGTTTTCATTACTCAAATTAATTTTTCTTTATCAATTTTTTTTTAAAATTTTTTAAATATATTTTTCATTTTATATAAAAAAGGTAAATAACTTATATATATTTTTTGATCAATAAGGTTTTAATGAATATTTATTTAAAAATAAAAAATAAAAGGTCAAAATTGAAATGAATTATTAACACACATATTGAAGAGAGAAATTACACAACAGATTGAACTCAAATTTCCTCACAAAATGTCATTAAAAATCTATTTTTAGTAATATTTTGAGAAAATAGCACTAAATTACATAATAACTACAATTACTCAATTACCAAAAGAAAAAAAATACAATTACCCAAGTGACAGTGTTTATCATATATTTTTGATTGTCATGTGAGAAAATTTCTTTAATATGTTAGTTGCATAATGAAATAGACTAAAGAAATGAAGCAACCATGGCCTATAGTTCTTTTTCTTTCTTCCATACACTCTTCCTCTACTTATTCTTTATTTGTTTTCCCTTTTTCAAGTGAGATTTGAATCCAAACATCCATCATCAGCCCCTTCCTTTACTACCAAAGCCTGTCACGCCCCGAATTTCCACAAACCCGGAGGTGAGTGTAACGAAACTAAAAGAAAATAATAAAGAAATAAAGGACAATCACATGCATTCCAAATGCTAAGCCAATTCATGTTCTGATACAACCCATAAGACCTTGGCCGTTGTCTCATAACATACAAATAAACATGAAATAGTCTAGGGCTTATGCCCTTGTACAACATCAAAAATACGTCCCACGAGTCAAATATAATTCCAAGTTCTTTCCTCCATTAAGACATCATCGGGTCTCATGTAACAGGGGCGTCATCTGTAATATGTTATCTCACGAATGGGTCAGCTCAACTACTGGTATAATATAATGCTAATCTAAGGAACAAAATCAAGGCGTGGCATGTGTAAGTGTACATTTATATCTACATGTCATTCGATATCATCAATACAATACATGAATAATATGTATGACACACCCATGCAAATATCTATGCCACACCCATGACTCACTTTATGGACCTTCCTCGACGGGATGAGTACCCACGTATGTCTCACTTTACAGACCTTCCCTGACGGCCTGAGTAACCACTTATGACTCACTTTACGGACCTTCCCCGACGGCCTGAGTAACCACGTATGACTCACTTTACGGACCTTCCCTGACAGCCTGAGTAACCACGTATGCACAGCACCAAGTGCTCAACTCACACCATGCTTCCAAGGAATCACACTATGCCAAGATGCTTTGATTTCACCATACAACAATGCAATCTCATCGAAACCTTTCATCCATACATGTAGCATGCTTTAAACAATAATATTTAAATCACAAAATTTCTTCCTTATGTGCATATGCTTTATATATTCCATTTAAACACATGTTCAAGTTACATATTCTCAATCTGAACAATCCTCAAAGAATATCAATCACACGCAATGCCAACACATGGAATATGCAAGTAATCATGATCCACATTTATCACTTAACCAAACTTCCAAGGAAATAACAAGAAACACATAAGCACATAAACAATCGGATGAATACACGAATCATGAGATCAGTATGAAAATCAATCCTAACTTAATCCTATTCCTTACTTAGCAAAATATCATACCTGACTAGGGCGTGTCTCAACCCTAGGAAGCTGTGTCCACTACGCGGTCCAATCAACCAGTGAGAACGTAGTCCTCTTTACTGTATCTGTCCAGAGGGTCAACCCACCTTCTCCTTCCCTTTTAGTGTTCCTAAGATTCACAAAATACATTACAATCTATCGTTACATGAATTTATGCTATTCATCAAATTTTATATCTCTTTATGATTAGTATCTATTTTACTCAAATAGACCCTACCATTGAATCCAGAATGTCGAAAAAGGTCAATCTAGGCTTTTGCGGAATTCAATTTGGACGTTTATACTAAAAAGGGCAAAACGGTCATTTTACACTTTTTACGGGTTCTTACATCTCGTGACCCCTTTTTGCAAATTGGACTCCACGGTTGAGTCCAGAATGGTTGAAATAATAAAATTTCACTATTTTTTTACTTTAATCGGAGTTCGTTTGACTACATTTTAACTCAGGGGCATTTTGATAAATTTTAATGTTATTACGGGTCTTTTATTTTTTGGAACTCTGTCTCATAAAACGAACCTCACCATTGGTCTCAGAATGGTCGAGATAGTCAAAAAACACTAATGACTTGTCCCATTTGGACTTCGGACCATTTTGTGATATTTAAAATAATTAATTTAATTTAACTAATTAAATCAATGAATTAATTAAATTAATATTTTATTCAGGGGTCTAATTATAATAATTAAGAGTTCTAGGGGTCAAATTAGAGTTTCAAGAAGTTCTGGGGTTAAATCAGAATTTCAAATTTTCCTATTCCTAATCCGGATAGCCAAATAGTGGCTAAGTCCCAAAATAGGGATAGGATATCCCTATCCTCAATTTTAATTTCAATTTCAATTTCAATTTCAATTTACTAAACTCGTAGCCAAACACCCCTAATTCATTTTTAAGTTTATAACCTATGGCTGACACGTGGGGGGTGGGTCGATCTTAATCCGACCCGAACTGACCCGAACCCGACCCGGACTTGAACCCTGAACAATACTCCTTCTTCCCCGATTTTCCAGTAGGCTTCCGGTGAGGTTTCGGCATCTTCTCTGGCGCCGGCGACATTGTTCTGATTGATTTTTCAACGTTTTAAAATGTAGTTTTCTTCAGTTGTTTCCAAGGATTCCATTTCTAAAGTTGGTTTTTCATTTAGCTCATCACATCATCACGAATTTGAGGCCAATCGAGTCTCCAACCAACTGAAACCTCTTGATTTCGAGCCTTTTCTTTCACTGTTTAAATCTAACTAAGTTCAAGTCAGTTTCTGCACCACTGAGGATCAGTTCCTCATGGTTCAAACCAAGTTTTAAATAGAAAAAATTCAAAAACCAAATTATCTTGGGGAACCTGCAACTAGAAATTTCTCTCCCTTTTCTTAACCATTTCACTCAATTCTTTTTGCATTAGATCATATTTTTCATACCCTATAAGGCCCTATAATTTAAATCAACTATCATGCTTTTGAAAATTAAAACAGAAGTCAAGCCACTCACCAAATTTTTTGGTTTTCTTTGTCTGGTGCAGTCCCTTTTTCTCCTTTCTACCTCAACTTCTTGGACCTCTTTCCACCTTCTCAATTTTCTCACTTCACTCTCTTTCTTTCTGTCTTTCTTTCTAACCCAACGAACCCACATATGTATACACATATCATACTCTCTCTCTCTCTCTACCCTACGGTCAGGCTTACACACACTCAATCTATTTGACATACACACACACAGAACACACCTACTTACACACACCATCAGCCACCCACTCCCTTACACACAACAGCCCCTCCATGCTTCTTTGTGTGCTGCACACTCAACCCACACACACACACATAGTACACACACGTGATATATATATATATTTAAATGCATTATATATATATATATACACATAACATACCTACCATACATGTATAATACACACACACACACACACACATATATATATATATTTCACTATATATACCTAAACACACATAACATACATTTATTTTTTAAAAAAATTATTCCACTAAAAAAAAAAAATTCAAATCTTTACAAAGCCGATACCCAGTGTTTGGCATTTTAATTCCCAGGTGCTGAGAATTTGACAACCATGTAAGCAATCAATCTGCATGAGATTTACTAACTTATTAATAGATAGACAAGGATCTAATCCATTGAGATACGATCCTTATCAACTTTTTTTTTATTAAAGAAGTTGGTTAACAATTTAGACTCTCTTGTAATAACTACTTGTGTAGACAAGATAACGAGTAATTAATCGTAACATAAATTAATGTGTCATCTGAGCCACTTTAAGTCTCATAATGGAGACATGCTAACAAACCAATCATTTTATTTATCGGTTACGGCCTTGCCTTTTTAATTTATACTGGATCAGGATATGGGTCTCAATACTGCCACATCAGCTGTGTAAACATTTTTAGTAAAATTATTGGGTCAGCATAGCATTACTGATTCTTTATCTTCTTGTAGTTTCTGGGAATTTTTAAGGAGATAGTAGTTACTTTTATGCCCTCTTTATGATGTTATGAGCTATTCTATCCATTTATAGATTTGGAAATTCTTTGTGGGAGGATTCTTACATTTTTTTTTGTTTAGTTCCTTCCTTGGTTGGCTGTAGTCTACGGGCTTTTCTTTCATTAATAAATTTCTATTGTTTCCTTTAAAAAAAAAAAAAGCGTTTCACCATTCACTGGCTTCATAATCCACACAACTACTAATATTGTCCATGGGTATACCAAATCCTCTACAGTAGGCATTGCTTGTTAGATTTTTCTGTTTTTATTTTCCGTTGTGGAAAGGGTAGACTGTAATAACCTAAATTTTTTTTTATATATAAAATTTTCTTGGTTATCATTATTATTATTATTATTATTATTATTATTATTATTATTAAGAAATGGATTGTGTGATGTGTATATGTGTATATTTAAAAATGTTTAAATGTGTATGTATATATATATATATGTGTATAATTATTTATATATATATATATATGTATAAATCTGATGTGTGTAAGGTGTGTGCACTGTGTAGTGTCGTGTGTCGGTGTGTGTGCAGTGAGTGGGTGTGTGATTGAGTGTAAGCCACTCAAAGTGGCATGGTGAGGTGTTGTGTGTAAAAGTGGGTTTCAGGACATGGAGGGGAGCAGGTCAGAACAGTGAGGGTAGGTCTGATCTTAGAGAGAGAGAGAGTAGAGAGAGAGAGGGTGTAATGCACGTGTATATGTGTGTGTATGTTGCGTTAGAGAGAGAAGAAGAAAAAAATCAAAAAAATAGAGAGAAAGAGAGGGAGGCTAAACTAGAAAGTCGTGGAGCATAGAGAGGTTCAGTGACTTGAACCAAGAGGAGGAAGAAGAAGGAGATAGGGAGCTGCATCGAGAGAGAGAAACCAGAAAACAGGTAAACCAAGCTTGACCCAGTTCTGGTTTTTAAATTTTGTAGCATATTATTTCGATTTAATTGTAGGATCTTATAGGGTAGGAAAAATGTAATCAAATGCAAAAGAAATCAAGTGAAATGATTAAGGGGAGAGAGAGAAATTTCCAGTTGCAGGTCCGGACGATAATGAAGGGTCTATAGTTTTTGTGTTAAAACCTTGTTTTAAGTTTGAGAAAATGACCCCCATTGATGCGGAAAGCATTTGGGACAAGGGTTGGGTCCAACCAGTGACTTAACAGTCACGAAATTGAGAAGAACGGGTCGGCCGGAGAGTTGACCAAGGGGTTTGACCCTCTATTCGTGAAAATCTAATGGGCTAAACCAAAAACCAACCTTAGAAATGGAACCCTCTTGAAAAATGGAAGAAAACGACATTTTTAAAAGCTTGAAATATGGCCGAAAAATTCTCGCCGGCGCTGGAGAAGGCGCTGGAACCCTACCAGAGACTCGCTGGAAGAACGGGGAAGATGACACTATTCCGGGTCCGGTTTGGGTTCGGGTCGGGTCAAGACCGACCCGTCCCTGCCACGTGTCAGCCTGGTGTTTTAAATTAAAATGGGGATTGGAACCGTTTGGCTACGGGTTTATGAAATTAAAATTGAAATTAAATCAGGAACAGGGATATCCTATCCCTGTTTTGGATTAGCCACTGTTTGGCTATCCGAATTAGGAATAAGAGATTTGAAAATTACGAATTGACCCCTGTACTTTTTAGAAATTAAGTTTGACCATAGGACTTTCGAAAATCCCATTTTGACCCCTAAAATTTTGAGAAATTATGATCTGACCCCACCAGAATAAAATATTAATGAAATATTAATTAAATTAATTAATTAGTTAATTAATTAACTAATTTAATTATTTAAATGTCACAGAATATTTCGGAGTCCAAATGGGACAAGTCATTAGTGTATTTTAACTATCTCGACCATTCTGAGACCAATGGTGAGGTCCGTTTTACGAGACGGAGTCCTAAAAAATAAAAGACCCGTAGTAACATTTAAAATTACAAAAATGCCCTGATTTGAAACACAGTCAAACGAACTCTGAATTAAGTAATCAAATAGTAAAATTTTATTATCTCGACCATTCTGGACTAAACTGTAGAGTCCAATTTATGAAAAGAGGTCTCGGGATGTGAGGACCGTAAGAAGTGCAAAATGACCGTTTTGCCCTTTTAAGCTCGGATGTCCGAATTAAATTCCGCGAAAGCCTAAAATTATTTTCTTCGACGTTCCGGACTCAACAGTAGAGTTTAATTTGACAAAATAGAAACTCAAAAAATAAATACATAAAATTTGATGAATAGAATAATTCAAGTAGTAATTGAACTAAGTTGTATTTTATGATTTTAGGAACACGGAAAGGCAAGGAGAAGGTGGTTTGACCTTCTGTATTTTCACTGTAGTTCTGCTACACTACGAGTATGTCTTCCTGAGTTGAAACTGACCCATCAGGTATGGTGTATTGTGCTAAGTAAGGAATAAAATTAAGTTTAGGAATGATTTGCATGTTGATTGAATGAATCATATAATTATTTGATTGATGTTAGAAAATCACATAAGAAATATTGTTTTAAAAAAAAATCTTGAGTTGATTGTTTACGTTGCTTATGTGTTTCTCACTGCTCCATGGAGATATGAATTATTCTATGTGCTGGTGTTGTATGTGATTTATGTTCTTGATGAGTTATTAAGATGGTAAATACGTAACTTGAGTATGTGTTTGCGTGATTTTGTATTACATACATTTATGTGGAAAAGGATTATTATTCAGATGCTGTAATTGCTTTAAGTGGAATACATTGTTTAAAAAGCATGCTCCATGTGTTGGTAAATTTCTTATCTGAGATTGTGTTATTGCATGGTGAAATCAAAGCATATTGGCATAGTGTGATGCATTGAAAGCATAGTGTGGGTTGGGCACGTGGTGCTAAGCATGGTACTCAGTTTCCATTGGATGTGTTCCGAAAACGAGATATGGTACTCAGCTTCCATCGGATGTGTTCCAAAAATGAGACATGGTACTTAGCTTCCATCGGATGTGTTTCGAAAACGAGACATGGTACTCAACTTCCATCGGATGTGTTCCGAAAATGAGACATTGCATGGTACTCAGCTTCCATCGGATGTGTTCTGAAAACGAGACATGGACATGGGATAGAGTTGACATGGTTGTGGCATAGAGTTGGCATGGTTGTGGCATAGAGTTGTGTGGGTATTTCATGGGCATTGTCACCACATTGCATGGATAACTTGGATGTCATGTGGATTATTGCTATTACATGGTATGGATGATTTGGAAGGCATGTGGATTATTGTTATCACATTGCATGGATGATTTAGAATGACATGTAGAAATAACTGTACACTTGCACATGCCACGCCTTAAATTATATTAATGAGTTGGATGACATGTAGATTATTACTAGTACGTTGTATGGATGATATTGAATGACATGTAGAAATAACTATACACTTGCACATGTCACGCCCTTAATTTTGTTCCTTGCATTAGCATTATATCATACTTGCAGTTGAGCTGACCCATTCGTGGGATAACTCCCCATAGATGACGTTCCCGACACTCGAGACTTGAGGAAGTCTTGTAGAGTGGAGGAGACATGAGCTTAGAATGATCTTGGCCCTTGGGAGCATATTTCGAGATGTATTGATATTGTATAAGGGCTTAAGCCCGAATGACATGTTGAATGTTCTTATTGATCGTGCTTTACATGGATGTACATTGAAGGAAATGAATGTAAGTTTTGAGTTGAATCCGTTAGATTGTCCTTTATTTTATTTTCTTTTAGTTTCGTTACTCGCTCCTCGGGTTCGCGAGAATTCGGGGCGTGACATAGACAGTGGATCCAATGACCACATTTAATTAATGGAAAGCAAATGGACTATATTGTTATATTCCACTCTCTGATCAAGGATGAAATTAGGAATTTGTTCAAGAGAAGGGACAAATTTTGTTCTTGAGGTTGAATGATAAATTTTAAAATTAAAGAAGTAACAAGGATTTAATATTATAAGATAAATTCTTTGATAAATAATTAAATTTATTAATATAATAAGAGTAAAGTATGAAAATCTTTAAATTAAAATGGAAGCAAAGTATAAAAACCTTTATATTCAGGGGTCAAGAACATTAATTAGAAAAGAAATATTGAAATAATTTTTAAAAAGATTAAGAAAAATTTTGAATAAAAAAAAAATTGAGGGGGTCAACTGCCCCCTAAGCCCTAAGTAACTCTGCCTGTCTGTGATAACTAATAATTTTGAGAAATTCAAAATTACTAATTATTAAATTTCTCGATAATTCCTAGCTACAAGAATTAGAAAACACAAAAAAAAAAAAAATAAAACAAAAAAAACTTCACCATAATTTTTATTATTAATATTTTTAACAAATATACAGTTTTTAACGTAAAAATAAGACACACATATATAATTTCAACAGTTATAATTTTTCATATAAAATATCTATTATATGTAATTTTAGTCATAAGAAAGCTCATAATCTTTTTTTTTTATCGCTTAAAAATTAATGTTACCGATAATTATCCATATAATATACATGTTTATTTTTTATTTGGAAAACCTATTTAGATATGCAACGCTTTTAATCTACCTCAGCCACAAATTCAAAGAGTAATGTTCAAAATTCTATTTTTTTTTTGTACCACTTTTATCCTACCATCCCACATGAATTAGACTTATTATTCACTTTTTTTTAATTCACTAAACATGTGGATCCGACTCATATAAGAGAGGTGGGATAAAGATAGTACAAAAGAGGTGGAATTGTGAGTAGTATTTTATGACTCAAATTCTTACACACAAATAAGAGAGAGCCATTAATTGCTATTACATCAGCTATTTTTAAAAAAAATATCTCATCAATCAATAATTCTCTCTCTCATTTGAACAACAAAATATTGGCCATGGGATACCTAGTATTATTGCAAATTCAAAACAACATGTTCAAACATGAGGCAAGCCCAAAATGACAAAAAGTCTTTAAAAAAGAGACTATATCAGTGATGATAACTTTTCGTCTCTTCTAGTAGTAATTATTGAGTGATCTCTTTCTAAAGATTAAATGAGTAATCATATCAGCATAGGATAATACAAATACACATATAATTTATCATCTAATTATTGAAATCATTGTAGCAGGAGAATTGAATAATTTCTCCTTTTCTTGACTCTTGATTGTTGATATATAATTGTATGGTCAAGACTTTAGCCGAAGAAAGGCCAAGAGAAACTTCTTTTCTGTCCCAAATTTTACGATGCCGCCAAAGTCTACTCCAAATGTACCAAAGAGTTATAAAGTCTTCGGATGAAGTCTTCCTTTAATTGTCTCATTGTGTAAAAGCTATGTCACATGTATCACCAAATTGTTCATTGACATCTTGTCTTAGTTCATAGAACATAGTTCATAAGGCCTCATTTCCAATTAGAAAGGAAATAAAAGTCAAATCAAATATGTCTAGGAATTGAGGATCTGGAAAACTTGGTTCTCTCCCAATGATTTCCAAAATTGTGAATAAGGTTGCAAGATAAATGCTACTGACTTTTGTTTTTCATTCTTAAGCATTTTTTAAGTACAAATGCAAATGTCAATTTTATTATAACTAACTTATCAACATTAAAAGATATAAAACTACATTACATGTATTTTTTTGGAACCATTTTTAATCTTTTTCCCAAACAAGTCCTAGGTTCGTAAAATTGTACATGAAATGAAGATGGAATTATTAGGCCAAACTGCAAGCGATTTGGCCCACTATGGAGTGTCTGTGACCATATGGTCCCTAGATTAAGTAATTTCTTTATTTGTTCCAATGAAATCTCCTCTCAAATGTCAAGTTTGAGCTCTTTTTATCTCATTTGAACAGCTAAACCTTTTTTTTGGTAAATTAGAAGAATATTAGAAAATCAAACTCTGAACTTATTTACTAGGGGAATTACCCCAAGCAGAGCACAACACTAGAGGATCAGACAGAGAGACAGAGTCAAAGTTCAAGTAGAGCAACAAAATGACATTAAGGACTTGTGAGAATAGTGGCGGATCCAGGAATTATAATAGGGGGGCGAAATTGTTGGTACTGAAATTTAAAAAGGTTCATGTGAATATACCTAAATTTTTTTAGGAGATGTGTGGGAGTCCTATTTTGTTAAAATATTCTAATAAAATTAGTAGTAAAAAATATAATATCAAAATTTTTGGAGTGTCCATGTATCCGCCTCTGCAAAGAATTGCATAGAAAGAAAATGTCTAAATCTGAGATTCCTTGAGTTTTCAGTTTATCTCTGGAAGCTAGTCTTTGGTTGTTGGCCACTCATAGGATGAAAGAGGATTTATGGATGGCTTGTTTGAACAAGAAAAGGTGAAACCAGTCCACCTTTGGATTACGACTTCCAATTACATCCCAAGTTGTTTTAAAGGAGAAGGTTCTACTTTCTGTAAATATCCATCTAGTGTTATTAGCAAAGGAGGGGCAATGAATGAGATGTATATGAATATAGTTTTTAAACTTGCTAGAGCAGCTCGGAGGAGCAAAGAGACATTTTCTAATTAATATTACTGATTATGTGGGAGACCTTACCAAAAACATTCATTAATAAAGTCTCACTCTCACTCATTGGTATCACGTTTAGATTGAAATATTTCTATAGAATTTATGTGAATCCTTCATAAATACTAAAATTTAAACGAAAGTCTCGCATTGAGACCTTTTTTACTTAACTTTTTTCTGAAACCTTGGTTTGTTGGAACTAGAGCATTCAAAAATTATGGAATTCCCAGAGCAAAGACTAACATGACCCATGATATTAGAGATGGCAATGGAACGGGCAGGGCGGGGCGGGGCAGCGTGCCTTCTCTCCAAACCTGCCCCAAACCCTCCCCAAAACCCTAGGTCTCGTTTGGAAGACCGGATAAAAAATTCGAATTGGATAAGATATATTCAGATCAGATAGGAAATAAAATTCAATGTGATATTAAATATCTTATTCTAATGTTTGGAACATGTACGGATAAAAAGTCCGAATATACTGTTATACTTCAATTCTATACTTATATCGATATAATTATTGATAAAATCTTATGAAAATAAAATGTTTGTGATATTAAATTTGTATTCTTAATAATTTCTTTTTTTTTTTTGAGATTCAAAAAAAAAATAAATTCCTAAAATATATTTTTTGAAAATATATGTTTAAAAATTCAAAAATAAAAGTTAAGAACAATAGAGAGATATAGATAAATAGGAGATGATTTAACAAATTTAATAATTTATTCTATATCAATATTAATAAAACGGATTACTAATAGATGTAAGAAAAAAAAATAGTTAGTTTATTTGAAATTTATTTAATAGTCTTAAAAGTGTCATCAATAAGGATGATAATATGTTACGAAAATTTATATAGGTAACGTCAATAGCGGTTGTTGGAAGTAATCTCCTCCTTCTTATATATATATTTTTTCTTGTCATAAAACAATGATTCAAGATTTTTATTTTACTTCTTATTCCATTGAACAAAGGATAAAAATAATACTATAATTATAACTAATCTCATCTCAAGTAAATGTCCAAACATAGGATAAGATATCACATATCTTATCTCACCTTCTTATCTCGTCAAACAAACAATGCCTAATGGAATGAATTTTTTTTTCCCAAACCTGTCTCATAAGAGACGAAATTGACAAATTTTTAACAGAACAAATAAAATTACCATCCTAAATGAGATGCCGATAGTTTGCAAGAGGAATGTAGCACAGCCATTACCTATGGTCTTCATAATGAATTTCCTTGCCAAAGATCTAATGTTACCAAGGTTCCTCCATTTTCAACCGTAATTAGTTGCGATTAGGTTGATCCAAATCTCTCTACTTTTAAAAAAATTGAAAAAAATCATCTTAATCACTTATTAAACTTTTTCTCATAATTTTTTCTTTTCCTTTCGTCTTAAATATTCAAATGATAGAAAATATTATTACTCCCCCAGAATCTTTTCTTCTTCTCTCCAAATTATCTTATCCAAATGAATTGAGGGATTTCCTAAACATTTATTTGATTGGTTGTACATATATGTAGCTCATGCTTGGTTTCTTTTTCTACTTTGCGGTTAATTGACGAGTTGTTTGTTCAGGCTGGCCCAGTTGGTAAGTTCCAATATGCCATCATTTAAAAAACATTGTTTAATGATATCGTATTTATGGGAAATGGTAACGTTTAAATGAAGATATGTTTGAGCCTTGCATTGAGTAATGGAAAATAAAACCAACATTTCCCCTGCCAGGTCTTACGTGCTGCTTTCTTTTCTGTTGGTTAACATTATATTTGAACCTTTTTTGTTTTTGTGCTGTATAACTTTACAGCTAGAGCTTGTGCTTGGTCACTGGCTTGGTGAAGATATCTCTGTCCCTGTTGATGTCCATGTTTAGGCGTTTCGCAAGCTACTTATCTGCCAAAATACCTCACAATCGTACTTTGAATAGTGCTGTAAAGCATCAAAACTGCAATGTTCACCCCCACTACCACCTGTTCGACAAAATGTGCCATGGAGACCTCTATTCTCTCAATTCACTCCTTGCCTCGTACGTTCGCAACAACGATGCTCTTGCTTCTTGGACTCTCTTCAGCCACATGCACAGCATGCGCTCCGACCTCAATGCCTTCACTTTTACGCCTGTGTTAGTTGCATGTTCAGTTCTGCCACACCCTGAAAGAGGCAAACAAGTTCATGCTCTGATGATTAAAACGGGTACAGAGTCGGAAACTGTCACCAAAACTGCCCTCATTGACATGTATTCTAAGTATGGCCAATTGGGTGACTCAGTTCGGGTCTTTGATGAAATGGGATTCAAGGATGTGGTCACTTGGAATGCTATGCTGACAAGTTTTCTACGCCATGGTTTCCCGGAAAAAGCACTTGGTGCATTTGAAGTGATGAGGACGGAAAGAGTAGAATTTAGTGAGTTCACATTGTGTTCTGTGCTTAAAGCTTGTACCTTTTTAAATGCCTTTCGACAGGGTAAGCAAGTTCATGCATTGGTAATTGTGATGGGCCGTGATTTGGTGGTGCTGAGTACTGCTTTGATTGATTTTTACTCCAATGCAGGGTACAGCAGCGAAGCAATGGAAGTGTATTGCAACCTGCATTGTCGAAAGGATGATGTAATGCTCAATTCGTTGATTTCTGGGTGTGTTCGTAACAGGAGATATGACGTGGCCATGTCAATTATGAGTGCTATGAAACCTAATATAATTGCCCTAACTAGTGCTCTTGCTGCTTGCTCTGAGAATTCCGATTTGTGGATTGGGAAGCAGATACATGGTGTAGTGATCCGTCGGGGCTTCACCTCTGATACCCAATTGTCCAATGTACTACTAGACATGTATGCAAAATGTGGGAAGATTGTGAATGCTCGTATTCTTTTTGATGGAATTCCTCAAAAAGATGTTGTTTCTTGGACAAGCATGATAGATGCATATGGAAGTCACGGTCATGGGCTTGAAGCTCTTGAGCTGTTCAAGAAGATGGGAGAGGAGGGAAACAGTGTCTTACCAAATTTTGTGACGTTTCTTGCCGTTTTATCCGCTTGTGGGCATTCGGGTCTTGTCAAACAAGGCCAGGAATGTTTGGTTTCAGTACAGGAGACGTATGGTTTGGACCCAGGTCCAGAGCATTATGCCTGCTTCATTGATACATTAGGCCGTACAGGTCAGATAGAAGAAGTGTGGTGTATGTTTGACTATAGGGTTAAGAAAGGTACTAAACCTACTCCTGCGATATGGGCAGCACTGTTGAATGCTTGTAGAATTAACCAGGATGTCAGAAGGGGTGAGGTTGTGGCAAAGCATCTCTTTGAGTTGGTACCAAATAAGCCTGGGAATTATGTGGCTCTTTCAAATTTTTATGCAGCCATTGGAAGGTGGGATGCTGTTGACAACTTGAGAAAAATTATGAAGACTAGAGGACTGGTTAAGGAAGCTGGGAGTAGCTGGGTCACTGTTGCATGCAGCCATGAAGATGTAATTAACGTATAGTGGTAATCACTTTCCGAGTTGTGCATGCTGTCAAACTTACCCAATTACTCTCTCTTTCCCATCCCAATTTCAGTAGTGCAGAGGTTGGAGAAACTCCAAAGGAGATCAAGTACCATCTTGTCACCTGAAACAAGGTGTGCTTTCATTTTATGTTGTGGGGGCCGTGGTATTCACTTTCTCCGGCAGTTTAATAAAGCTTTGCTTGGGATGTGGCTGTGGCAATTCATGGTAGATACTAATTGTCTCTGGCGGGGAGTGGCGGAGATCAAGTACCATCTTGTCATCTGAAACAAGATGTGCTTTCCTTTTATGTTGTGTGAGCCTTGGTATTCACTTTCTCAGGCAGTTTAATAATGCATTGCTCGGGATGTGGCTGTGGCGATTCGTGGTTGAGACTGATTGTCTTTGGCGGAGAGTGGGGGAAGGTAAGTATGGTGTGAATCCTCGAGGATGTACTTCACATGAGGTGAACTGCTCGTATGGAGTGAGCTTATGGAAGTGCATAAAAAATTGTTGGACCGAGTTTGTTGCTCATATTCAGTATGTGGTCGGGAGGGAAAACTGGGTTAAGTTTGGGCATGATTTTTGGTGGCGGCAAAGTTCCTTGAAGTGCAGATTTCTTGACTTATTTCCCTTGTTTGGGACAAAAGGACTTGCGTAGCTGATTATGTGCGCTCCTCGTATCATAAGATTGTGTGGACCCTCACTTCATGATGGCTTTTCAGAATTTAGAATTGCCATCAGTGGTGGAATATATGATTGTTTTGCATAGGATTTTACGTGATGGCAGAGAGTGAGGATTCTGTTTGATGGAAACCAGGGCCTAATGGGAGATTCGAGGTTCATTTGTAATATAAGGTGATTGGTGGAGATAATGGGACTAGCTTTCCTTGGAAGGTCCCTGTGAGCAAAAATCATGCTCCTTTGAGGAAGTGGTAGTTTTTATCCATAAGTCAAAGAAAAAAATTTGGATACTTAAATTTTTTTATTTTTTATTTTTTGGTTTCAAAGAAATTTCCTAATTTTTTTGTAAAAGCTTGTTGATTTTTTGGGCGAGTTGAATTGTAGAGATGGGACATTGTTGGTCTCAAGTCCTTGCTTTTATATGGGTTGTACCTCCTTTGTGCTTCTTTTGTTCTTAATTTAACTTAAAAAAAAAAAAACCAGGCAACTCTGTGAAATAACAGATTTGTTCTTCATTACGGAGTAAGTATTTACATCTTGAGGTTAGCTTGATTGCTTTTGCAGATGGAATGTAAAAGAAGCCACACTCCTTTTGACGTAGAGGTAATGATCAGTTGAGATAATACTAACTAATCAATCGTGTCTAAGTTAAAGGGTGGAATTATTTTGCAAGTGGTGTAGATAATGTTACAAGTAGCTACAATTGGAAAGTGTTATTTATATTAGATTCGCTGAGCATTTTTTTTTCTTCATTGGAATTACATATTTAATTTGATACAGTTAGCCAGTTAGGATTTCCATAAGTCTATATAGTCATGTAATACTTTCATTTCAATAGAGATGATGTTTTAACGAATTACTGTTACTATTCTACTCTTTAAGATTATGTGCTGCAATTCTAGCCTCAGGTGTGATGCCTACGGGAACCGAAGTGTAATGGTTAGAGTCATCTTTTTCTTCTTTCTTCTCTATTCAACTTTCTGCACTTTTAACCCTTTTAATCCCAAAACCAGATCTGTTTTTAAGCTATTTCCACCTTAAAAATAAATCCTATCTTACAAGTTCTAACTCCTTCCGAGAACTTATTAGATGGTCTGGGACCATTGACTCAATAGTCCCAACCAATCATAACTTGACATGTCAACAAAAATTATTTTTGTTTCTTACAAATCGATATATTGAACATATGGTAACTTATAATTGGCCGGAACCATTAATCTCGGCCATACAATAAATTCTCTGAATCTTTCAGTTATTCAACTTTAGTGTACAAAAGAACACATTTCAACTAAGGTTACTGCTCCCAGGTATTGTTCGCAGTAGCCACCAAACTTCCCCCTTCCTTTCTTATTTCATGCCTCAAAGTTTTCATTTTTTTCTCCACCTTTTTACAACCCCTAGAACACAATATTATTACCAACTTTGGCCACAAGAATGAAGAAAAAAACCTCCAAAAGCCCTGAATCTTAGCCAATTTAGGCTACATCTCATTCAAAGTCTTTTGACATTTTTGCTCCTTATTAGAACCCTCAATCTGCATAAAACCAATCCAACAACTTGATTTTATTTTATTTTTTTACTTTAATGGAGCTGCCATCATCGATTAGAGAAGCAGAGCTTGTAGGGAAGTGTTCGCCCACTCTTGTGCTATTTTAGCTAGCTTAGAAGTTCACCCATATTGTTACGTATTAAGTGAATTCAAATCAAATACAGTTTTTAGTATTTGGCTACCAACAACCAGGTGGTGGTCATAACTGAGGTAGAAAACTAAGTACTGATATGTAAAAGTGGGAATAAGGGTTGGAGTTATACCTGTCCTGATTAATCCAAGTCATTATTTTTCTTTTTCTTTTTCATAAATTTCAAATTCAGTTTTTATGACTTCACAATTGCATATTTTGCGCAGAGAAGTATTTGGTAGATCTGTGTTTGCTCTTTCAATGTAGGATAAAAAGGACTCAAATTGGCCTCATTGAACTCAAGAGTACTACAGTAAGAACCCCGGTTTTCGATGTTGGAGCTATTGCTAAAATCAAGTCCGGTAAAATCAAGGTCATTGCTAATTTTTTATGTCATACTTTTTTTTTTCCGCTGTTGGTTCGGTGAAATTACCATTTCAGGCTGTTGTACCTCATCAATTATTATTGTATACCCGTAGAGAGGTGTTACCTATGAAGCATTAACAGTCTATTTTGGTTCACGTATCAATGTCAAATACCGATACTCTTGAATACTTCCTGAATTTTGAACACATTCCGGATACATTATTAACATGTTAAGGACACGTGAGAGAACATTTTGAATATATTTTTTTTGTTGATATTTTTTCGCTTTTTCTCCTCTCCTCTTATGTCTTTTTTATTGGTTATATTATATATACGTGTGTGTGTGTGTGTATATATATATATATATATATTCAACGTGTTTTTAATATATATCCGTGTCTTACCTTTTTTGGAAATATCCCATGCAATAAAATAACACACCTAACGGCAACATATATTACCTACAAATCAGTAAGATTAAGATTTTATTAACTAAAGATTAGACCTATTTTGGCATGCTATTTACAGTTTATTATGGTAATTGTTTTTCTAGACTTCCAAATTCAGGAAAGTAGGTGCTAAACATAGATTTATATCACTAGATGAGATGAATATATAGAAGATAATGTGATGGTCATTACACTATTGAATTCACAGGTGGTTCAGAGGCGCATAATTTGTGGATGGGAAAATCGATGAATTTGACTCAGTAATTCTAGCAACAGGTTAAGAAGCAACGTAGCATCATGGCTAAATGGTAAATAATTAACTTATATTTTTTAGTCAAATAAGATTTTAATTAATATTTATTTAAAAATAAAAAACAAAGTTAGAATAAAATTTAGGCTCGCTAGAACTTAAAATGGCCGGAAGCCATGAAGAGCAATCCTGAAACAAGAAACAAAACAAGTACTATGATTCCATTGTGAGCAAGGACACACTACCAAGGAAGTACTATGATTCCATTGTGAGCAAGGACACACTACCAAAGAATAAAAGGCTCTTAAACAGGGGATTGAGTACTTAATTCGACGAGGTTGATTAAGAGAGTTGGTTCTCTAGGACGGAAGGGCAAGTCAACGAGATGAGAGGCCTTATCCTAGAAGGCAAGATCATAGGCACGAACGACAGGCGGTCTAGAACAACCAACACCCATCGAACAATCAACACATGATATTCATATTGCATACTGATAGTGCAATGACTAGGCTGTCTAACAGGGCTAGAAAAGGTGTGTTTGGGAGGCCAGGTCAGATCATCATCCTTTTTAAATTTTTGCCATTGAGAAGAAGTCCAAGTCAGTGCCCTATATACTGTTCTCAAAATCAGATTTGGTCGGTATACGCTATCCCCATAGTGGTGCTCTTGTTATATCCTTGAAAATTTATGAATTTGAGACCAAGAGAGTGCTCGTAGATACAGGTAGTTCAACCAATGTGCTATTTTATGAGCCATTCAAGCAGATGAAGTTGGATCCAAAGGAGAACCGAACAACCATTACAGTAATGGCCAAATTTAATGGACATCTCAGCTTTCCCATGGGAATAGTAAACCTCCTAATCACAGTAGGAGAGGGTTGATGATCAAAAGACACTAATCTCTGAACTCATGGTTCTGAATGCCAAGTGCCCTTACAACCTAATAATTTAGAGGCTTTGGATTCACTAGATGGGAGCAATCACATTAACCTTTCATCAATGCCTCAAGTTCGTCCATCAGGACAAGGTGATCATAGTTAAAGGATGCCACCCGATTGCTCAAGAGTGTCATGCTATAACACTGAAAGAGAAAACTTCAAAATAGCAATTACAGTATGAGCTCAAGGGGGATGAGCTCTCAAGTTTTGATCTGAACGATGCAAGAGGTTGTCCCTCTGAGATTAAAGAGCCACTAAGTCATAAAGGAAGGGATAATCTAGTAAAGCCCAATGAAGAGGTGATAAAAGTGCCCATCAGTTCAGAAGTTGAGCGAAAATTCTTCCAGATATGCTCAGCCTTAACTCCTTCAAAGCAGGAGAAACTTGTTATGTTCTTTAAGAAAATCCTCTCAGTCTTTGCATAGGAAACTAAGGATATGAAAGG
Organism: Nyssa sinensis; assembly: GCA_008638375.1. Taxonomy (NCBI): domain Eukaryota; kingdom Viridiplantae; phylum Streptophyta; class Magnoliopsida; order Cornales; family Nyssaceae; genus Nyssa; species Nyssa sinensis. Next base: position 13,536,592 of record CM018040.1, read on the forward strand.
GATTGATCATAATTTCATGTCCCATAAACTAATGATCAATTCGGATCACCCTCCAGTTTAGTAGAAAAGGAGGACCTTTACTCTAGAATGATATAAGATTATTAACGAGGAAGTTTAAAGGTTACTAGATGCCAGAATAATTGGGAGATCTTCTCCCCAAACTAGCTTCCCAATACAATGCTTGGGAGGAAGAAGAACGAGAAATAGAGAGTTTGTTTTGACTACACTGACCTCAACAAAGCATGCCCTAAGGATAACTTTCCTCTCCTTAGAATTGATCAGCTGGTGGATGCCACTACAGACCATGAACTCATGAGCTTTAAGTGTGCTTATTCTGGATATAACCAGATCCAAATGTATCTTCTCAATTAGGAGAAAACTACCTTCATATCCAAACGAGGCTTCTATTATTATAGAGTGATACCGTTCGAACTCAAGAATGCTAGATGTAATAACCTGAATTTTTTTTTTTTATATATGAAATTTTCTTGGTTATTAAATTTTTTTTTACTGATAATATTATTGTTGTTGTTGTTGTTGTTGTTATTATTATTATTATTATTATTGCATGTGTGTTATATATATATATAGTATGCATATGTGTAAAATGATGTGTATGCATGTATATAAATGTTTACAAATATAAATCTGTGGGAGTGTGTGCATGTGGGTGGACATGTATATGTAACAGTGCAAATGTGCATTGTGTGTGCCGTGAGGGTGTATGTGTGTATAATGGTATGTGTGTATGAATTGTTGTATGTATGGATATATGTATATATGGATGTAGGTATATATATATATATACATATATATAATTCTGATGGGTGGTGTCGTGTGAGTGTGTGTGCCTACGGTGGGTGTATTGAGTGGAGAGGTGTAGATGTGTGTATAGGACAGCTTTGCATTTAATGCAAAGCTGCCTTGTAGAGAGATTAGGGTGGCTGAGCAGAGGGGGGGAGGTCAAGAAAAGGGGCTGTGCAGTGGTGACGTGAGAGAGTTGATGTGTGGGAGTTTATATGTCTCGGTCTCGGTTGGAAGGAAAGAAAGAAAAGAGAAACAGAGAGCGAGAGAGAGAGAGAGAGTTCTGGAAAAGAGAAGGGATCTTGTAGCTTGAATCAAGCTTGGAACCATAAGGTGAAGGAGACGCACGGCTAGAGAGAGAAACCTAGAAAAACCGTGAGTGGTTCATTTCAGATTTTTCTTTTCTTAGCATGTTATATAGATTTAATTCTTGGTTCTTATAGTATATGAAATATGGATTTTTTTGCAAAAGAAATCGCTTAAAATGATTAATAAACAAGATAGAAACAGTGAGTTGCAGGTCTTGATTATGGGAAGTGGGTCTTGGTATTTTATGCATAGAACTTGGTTTAAATGGTAGGGAACGAACCCTAGAAGACGCAGAAACCCATTAGGATAAAAATGGAGGTTGAACCGTGACCAAACAGTCACGAAAATGAAAGAGTAGGGTCGGCCGGAGAGTTGACCGAAATCTTTGAACCCTATTTCGTGAAAATCTAGTGGCTTAAATCCAAAACCAACCTTAGATATGGAATCTACATGAAAAACCTAAGAAAACTGCATTTTTAAAATGATGAAAAAGTGGTCGAAAAATGTCGTCGGCGCCGGAGAGGGCGCCGAAACCCTACTGGTGCGTCGCCGGAAAAACGGGGAAGAAGGGGGGTGTTTGGGTTCAGGTTCGGGTCGGGCTTGGGCGGTCTGCCCCTGCCACGTGTTGTCCTGTGGTTTTAAATTAAAAACTGGAATAAGGCTGTTTGGTTACAAGGTTGAAAAATTGAAATTTTAAAATTAATTGAAACAGGGCTATCCTATCCTTGTTTTGGATTAGCCACTGTTTGGCTATCCGAATTAGGAATAAGATGTTTTGTAAATTAAAAATTAACCCCTGAACTTTTTAGAAATTAAGTTGACACCAAGAACTTTCAGAAATTTCACTTTGACCCCTAAACTTTTGGGAAATTATAAACTGACCCACCAGAATAAAATATTAATTAAATTATTTAAATATTCTAAAATAATCCGGAGTCCAAATGGGACAAGTCATTAGTGTATTTTGACTATCTCGACCATTCTGAGGCCAATGGTGAGGTCCGCTTTACGAGACAGGGTCCCGAAAAATAAAAGAACCGTAGTAACCTTTAAAATTACCAAAATGCCCCTGAATTGAAACACAGTCAAACGAACTCCAAATTAAGTAAACAAATAGTGAAACTTTATTATCTCGAGCATTCTGGACTCAACCATAGAGTCTAATTTGTGAAAAGAGGTCTCAAAATGTAAGGACCCGTGAAAAGTGCAAAATGACTGTTTTGCCTTTTTGAACCCAGATGTCCGAATTGAATTCTACTAAAACCTAAACTTATTTTCTTCGATGTTCCGGACTCAATAGTAGAGTTTAATTTAGAAGAATAACAAATTATAAAATCAAGACATAAAATTTGTTGAATAGCATCATTTAGGAAACAAATGAAATGAGTCACATGTTATGATTTTAGGGACACGAAAAGGCAAGGAGAAGGTGATCTGACCTTCGGTATTCTCACAGTGATCCTACTATACTACGAGTACACTTTCCCGGGTTGAGGTCGATTATCAGGTACGATATATTGTGCTAAGTAAGAAATAGAATTGAGTTTAGGAATACTTGTTCTGTTGACTTGATGCTTCACACGTTTGCTTGATTGTTCACATGCTTATGCGCTTCATGCTATCTTGCTGTAAGTTGGGTGATAATGTGAATAATGATTATGTGTACATCACATGTGTTAGTATAGTGTGTGTGGATTATATTCTTTGAGAACTGTTGAGACTATGAAATATGTGATTGAAAGCATGCTTCATGTATGAATGAGATGCATCATTGAGATTACATTGTGGCATGAATGAATCAGAGCATATTGGCATAGTGTGGTTCCTTGTGCATGGCATGAGTTGAGCACGTGAAGCTGTGCATTATCAGGGTGCAGATCCTGTGGTGAAAAACCCAAAATCGGCCATTAGGTACTCGCATGCCTGACGGGTTCCGGACCGTGAAGCGAGACATACGTGGCGGTACTCATGCCAGCGGGGAAGGACCGTATCATGAGACATGGGTGGGCATAGAGTTGCATGGGTGTGTCACGCATACTACTCATATACTGTATACTGTTCATGCATTGCCATAATGATATTGAATGCCATATAGAAATAACTGTACACTTGCACATGCCACGCCCTTAATTTTGTTTCTTGCATTGGCATTATATTGTACCAGCAGTTAAGCTGACCCATTCGTGGGACAAACATTTCAGATGACGTTCCAGCTAGCGAGATTTAGAGATGATGTGATTATGGATTATGTTTGGCCCGAGGGGCGCATGTAATGTTGTATAAGGGTATAAGCCCGAGACTATTTCTTATTTTGTATGTCGTGAAAAAATGGACCAGACCCTATGTAATGTATCAGAACAGTGTATGGAATGTATGTGATTGTCTTTAATTGTCTTTATTTCTTTATTATTTTATTTTCTTTTGTCTCGTTATTCGTGCCTCGGGTTTGCTGGAATTCGGGGCGTGACACTAGAGCTACCTACCAAAGGCTTGTCAATAAGATGTTCTAACTCTAGATCGGTAGCACTATAGAAGTTTATATTGACGATATGCTTATAAAAAGTGTTTGGAGGTTAGATCACATCCAACACTTAGCCCAGACGTTTGACATCCTCAAACAACATAAAATGAAACCAAATAACTTAAAATGCATATTTGGGGTTATAGAGGACAAGTTCCTAGGCTTCCTTGTCTCCCAAAGAGGGATTGAAGGAGATCCCACTCATATTAGAGCCTTAATTTATATGGAATCCCCTAAGACAAAAAAGATATACATGGTTTGAATGGTAGAGTAGCAAATTTAAATAGATTCATTTCCAGATCAACAGACAGGTGCCTTTTTTTCTTTAAATCATTGAGGGGGAGCAAGGCCCTAGAATGGACCTCCGAGTGTGCACAAGCTTTTCAATAATTAAAGAAATACCTCGGCTATTTCAAACTCCTCTCGAAGCCTATGCTTAGGGAGAAATTGTTTCAATACTTAGCCATGTCAAACAGCGCTGTAAGTTCAGCTCTGATCAGAGAAAAGAAGGGAAACCAGTTTTCTACATCAATAAGGCACTCCTTGATATTGAAGCACAATACCTCGAAATGGAAAAACTAGCTTTAGATTTAGTAATTTATGCTCGGAAGCTCAGGCCTTACTTTCAAGCCCATTTTATTACGGTTCCAATGTCTTATCCTCTGATGTAAATTCTCCACAAACCTAAAATCTCTGGACGACAAGTGAAATAGTCCATTGGACTAGGAGAATTCAATATTTCTTATGTACCCTGAATTGCAATCAAGGCTTAGGCATTAGTAGATTTTATCGTAGAGTTCACAGAGGTCCCAAACTGCTATCCTCACGAGCTCAGTAGTTTTAACGGGCCAACTTGGATACCCAATACAGACAGATCTTCTATTGACAAAGGTGTAGGAGTTGCATTAACACTCCAGTCCCCTTATGGAGTTATTATTGAAAAGATTATAGGTTTAGGCTCTAGAGCCTTTACTAATGAAATAGAATATGAAGCACTAATCATTGGGCTCAAGCTAGCTTTAAAGTTCGAAGTTCCCGGCTTTATGGTATTCTAAGATTCCTAGCTAATTATTAACCAAGTTCTGGGTGAGTTTGTAGTCAAAGATAAGAGAATTGTAAAATGTTCTAAGCTCGTGGACTTACTAAAAAAGTCATTCAAAAAGTACAATATTTAAAAGTTTGATAGGGCTTAGAATTCTCGAGCTGATGCTTTGGCCAACATGGCCTCTTATTTGAACTCAGAAAGTGATTCCAACATTAGTATCTCATATCAATCAGAGCCTGGTATCAAAATTTCACAGGTTGTACAGGTCTCAGAGCAGACCTCCAATTGGATGTCTCCCATAGTCATGTTTCTAAAAATTTGAGTTTTTTCTGAAAATAAAAAATAGGCTAGAAGGTCGGATCAGAGTAGCCCGATACTTAATCCTCAATAACAAGTAGTATCACAGATATTTCTTCCAACCACTCCTTTTGTGCCTAGGACCCGATGAAGCACAGTAAGTTTTAGCAGAAATTTATGAGGGGATTTCTAGCAATCACAATGGAGATCGAACTATTGCCCACGAAGCCTTGTCTCAAGGGTATTATGGGCCGAACAAGTTAAAAGAAGCTAAAGAATATGTTTGGAAGTGCGATAAGTGTCAGCGTTTGGTTTCCTATTAGCATCAACCTCAGCAAAAACTAATTCCCATTACCAGTCCTTGGCTCTTTGCTCAATGCGGAATAGACATTGTTGGACCATTACTAAAAGCCCCTCAGAACAGGAGGTTTCTCTTAGTCGCAATAGACTATTTCACTAAATCGGCAGAGGCAGAACCTTTGACCAACATCACAGAGGTGGAAGTTTGGGCCTTCATATGGAAGAACATAGCTTGTAGGTTCGGAATCTCTAGGGTCCTGATCACAAACAATGGAACCTAATTCAATGGCAAGGTACTCTCAAAATTCTACACAAACCTTTATATTAGCCACCACTTTTACTCTTCAAGCCATCCATAAGACAATGGACAAGTTGAGGTAACCAATAGAACCATCATTGAATCTATAAAGAGAAGGCTAAAACAAGCTAAGGGAAGATGGGTTGAGGAACTTCTTGGGGTATTCTAGGCTTACCGAACCACACGAAGGGCTCTAATGACCTCTCTTGGTTAACCAAAGGCCTTATTTCTCCTTTCGAGCTTCTGGACTCTGTTCATGGAGGGTACTCATGACCATCCATTTCTTACATTTGAGGTTTCCAAAGGCAAGAAAAAAAACTAAAAGAAACAATTGAAACACTTTTCTTTCTTGCTTATGGAACTAAAACAATAATTCCACTTGAGATCAGTGTGTCAACCCCAAGAAGAGAGCTTTTCAACCCTCAAAGCAATGACTAGTAGCTTACTCAGAACCTTGATCTCTTGGAAGAAAAGCGAGAACAAGTTGAGATCAAAATGGAGGCATGCCGGCATAGAATGGCCAAGTGCTTCAATAAGGGAATCAGATCAGTCAATTTTCAGATCTGTGATCTAGTCCTAAGGAAGGTATTCTTGAACACCGAAGATCCCACCATGGGAAAGCTTTCCCCCAATTGGGAAGGTCCTTATAAAGTGGTTAAAATTGTGAGACCTACTACCTATTCGCTAGAAGATCTGGCTGGAAAGCCTATTTCCAAAACATGGAATGTTGAACACTTACACAAATATTATCAATAAATTTATTACTTTTCATTATCTGCTGTGGTCGCCCTTTATTATCCAGACCCCTAAAAACATTATGAAAACTCATAAGTGTTATAGGTCTGAAGTCTATTATTGACCTTCGAGCACTATGCAAAATTGTAACCTATTTAGACCCCTAAAGACCTTATGAAAGCCCATAAGTGTTATAAGTCTGAAGTTTATTATTGGCCTCTGGGCTTTATGCAACATTACCACCTACCTAGACCTATAAAAATCTTATGAAAACTCATAAATATTATAGGTATAAATTTATTATTGGCTTATAGGCTTTATACGACATTGCCACCTATCCAAACCCTTAAAAACCTTATGAAAATTCATAAGTGTTATAGGTATAAAGTCTATTATTGGGTTCCGAGATCTATGTGGCATTGACACCTATCTAGTCCTCTAAAAACCTTATGAAAAATTATAAATGTTACATATTTGAAGTCTATCAATTGGCCTACGGGCTTTGTATGGAATTACCACCTAACTAGACCCCTAAAGGCCTTATAGAAATCTATAAGTGTTACAAGTCAGAAGTTTCTAGATAATTATTGATTCCTAAAGCATTCAACCCACATAAGGCTCCTACAAACAAAGTATAAGAGCTTGGGAGCCTATGACCTACAATTGTGGTTTTATTTATTTGATTGTTGGAAATTGATCTCAATATAAGTATATAAAGGCCCACACAATAGATACTCAAAAGTCTAGAGCAGAAAGATATTTTATTAATGAAGTACTAAAAGGTTATAGAGGAAAAAAAAAACATGAAGTCTTATTGCTCGATAGGGGCAGGGTCCTTGTCATGCTCGGGGGTGGCAATCTCAAGCTAGTTAGTAGTAGGAGGTTTACCACAGGATCTATAGCCTCAGTAGCCTCATCATTTTCTTCCATTTTCACCTTTAGAACTTCAACAACATCCAGTTTCGAGGCATCGAATTTAGGGTGGAGCTTTGACAACTTTTTCTTACAATGGCAATAGCTATTGTCAATTGGTTCGGCCCCGAGGTCATCAAGCTCAGTCTTTAGATCTTTCTCGGTTTGAGCCTTGGCAAGCTGTATGCTCTATTTCAATTTCAGACTTACCTCCACCTAGAAGCTTGCCCGTTCTTTTTTTTGCCGTTTCTAGATTGGTAGCCAGACTATTCTTCTATGACTCTAGAACTTTGTTGGAGTTGGCATCATCCTGCCATTTCTTCGCAAAAGCCTCAACGATAGATTGAGTAGTCCCATGCTGAAGATGAAGTTCGTCTAGCTCTTTTTGTAGCTTTTGGACCTGCTCAGTGTCCTCAGGGCTATCTAAGATCACTGTTATAGCGTGGGCAACCTATAGAACAAATAAAGTATTGTTAACATAAACGAAAGGAAAATAAATGAGCAGATGATTCAAATATTTACTCTCAATTGAGCGATTATCACATCCTTAGCAAGTTTCTTAGCAGTATGGCCCTTCATCTTGGTCGGACAGACCTTCTATGTGTCCGCCTATGCCGTTTTTTAAAGCTCTGCTCTAGTCTCGGTAGTGGCCTCAACTGTTAAGACTAGAGCTCCCCCCTTTAGCCTCTCTATTCAACTGAGCTTAGGACACTATTGGAATGAGAGTTGGGAGCTCTTGACGAGCAAGGGACATCTCTAACTCTTTTGACACCATCGGCTTAAGGGACGCGTCCCCTCCTACCACAACCCTCTTTTCCTTGGAGGGCACCACTACGGTGGTAGAAGTTGAGCTCTTCCCAACCTTTTTCTTAAGGCTTGGTCTGAAGGCCAAGATTATAGATTTCATTAGGGCAACATTCTTGGGTTTGGTGACGTTGGCGTCCATTAGGGAGTCTACACTCAGAATCTATTCGTAGGGGGGATTGGAAGGCTGAAATAACTGAGTATACTTCAGACCAAGCTCTTCTATAAAGGTTGGCCTCTTTCAAGTAGCCTTTACATCAGCACACAAGAAAAACATAATGGTTAGTATTAAGAAAATAACAAGAAAACCAAAAAATACTTAAGATCGGTATGGCAGGTGGCTCACCCTTAAAGCTAGTGTATCGAGCGAAGAAACTGGTATGATTCTCAAAATCCTTGAACTCCCAGCCTTCTTTAACAAAGAAAAAATACTTCTTCCAAGTCTTGTAGTAAGAAGAGACTGTGGTAAGGAGGGTCTGAACTCCTTGTCAAAGGACATGTAATACAAGCCCTCCGACATTAAATACTTCAAATCCATTCTACTCCTAATCAGGTCGAGATTAACCTCTAATTTATTCCTATGACCTAAAACCAAAAAAGCAACCAACTGCCTCCAACTATTAATGTTTAGTCCAGCAGGGCAGAGCCTAAAATAACAAAAAAAATTCACTAATTAAAGGGTGGAATGGGAAATGCACCTGTAAAGACCCGATTTTTTTTGTTAATAAATATATATTTTTTTATATGTGTGTTATGTATGTGTAAGTATGTGTAGTGGAATATATATATATATATGATATACATGTATGATATGTATGTTATATATGTGTATATGTATATATATATATATATAATAACAGGAAATGCACAACAGCTATGTATGTGTGCAAGTGGGTGGCCGTGGGTGTGTGTGCGGCAGTGTACTGCTGTGTGGGTGTGTGTATGATATAATGTATATATATGAAAAAAAACTAGGAATGCAAGCAATGCATTAAATGCAAAGCTGCATTCTGATGGAAAGGAAAAGAAGGAGAAGTTAGGGGCAGTAGGGCTGCTGCAGGTGGTGGCGTGAGATGATGTATATACCTGTGTGTATATGTAGAGTGAGTACGGGTGTGTTGGTTGAGAGAAAACCAGAAAAGGAAAGGCTGCGTGAGAGAGGTCGTGAGACACAGAGGGATTCAAGGACTTGAACCAAAAAGGGGGGGAGAAGGGAAGAGAAGCTACAACAGGAGAAAAACTCAAAAAAAGGTACACCTAGTTCAGTTCTATTTTAAATTTTTAAAGCATGATAGTTGGTATGAATTATAAGGTCTTGTAGAGCATGAAATGTAGATTAAAATGCAAAAAGAATCAATTTAAATGGTTCAAAAACAAGAAAGAAAAAGGGAGTTGCAGGTTAGGGGAAATATAATCGGGTTCCATGATTTTATGCGTTAAACTCAAAATAAATGATGGAGAGTTAGTGAGATGAGTTGCAGAAAACATTTGGGATTAAAATGGGGTGAAAACAATGATTGAGAAGCCACGAAAATGGAGGTTTAGACTTGGCCAGAGAGTCAGCCGGAGGGGCTTGACCCTCTATTCGTGATGATCTAGTAATTTAAATCCAAAACAGAGCTTGGATATGAGATCCTTGGGGAAAATAGAAGAAAACTGCATCTTAAAACCTTAGAAAATTGACCGGAATAGTGTCGCCGGCGCCGGAACCCTACCGGAAAGTCGAGGAAGAAGAAAGACTATTCAGGGTATGGGTTCGGTTCGGGTCGGGTCGAGTCAGGTTAGGACCGACCCACTCACACGTGTCAGGCACATGTTATAAATTAAAAATGGGATTGGGAGTGTTTCGCTACAAGTTTAATAAATTGAAATTAAGAATAGGGATATCCTATCCCTGTTTTGGGACTTAGCCACTGTTTGGATATTCAGATTTAGAATAGGAAAGTTGGAAATTTTGATTTAACCCCTCAACTTTTTGAAATCCTAATTTGACCCCCAGAACTTTTAAAAATTATAGTTTGATCCCCTGAATAAAATATTAATTAATTAAATTAATTAATTAAAAAAATAAAAGAAAATTACAAAAATTCCACTCGGTCAAAAAATAGTCAAATGAACTCCGATTAAAGTAAAAAAATAGTGAATTTTTATTATTTCGAGCATTCTGGACTCAACATTGGAGTCAGATTTGCAAAAAGAGGTCTCGAGATGTAAGAACCCGTAAAAGTGTAAAATGACTGTTTTACCCTTTTTAGTACAGAAGTCCAAATTGAGTTCTGCGAAAGCCTAAACCGACTTTCTTCAATGTTCCGGACTCAATGATAGAGTTTATTTTAGCAAAATAGAAACTCATCAAATAAAGACATAAAATTTGATGAATAGCATAATTCAAGTAGCAATAGACTGGGTTTTGTTTCATAATTTTAGGGACACTGAAAGGAAAAGAGAAGACGGTCTGACCTTCTGCATTCTCACTGCTTAGTTCAGTTACACAGTGAGCACGACTTCTTAAGGTTGAGACAAACCCATCAGATATGATATTTTGCTAAGTAAGGAATATGATTAAGTTTAGGAATGATTTGCATGTTGATTGAATGAATCATATGTTTATTTGATGTTAGAAAATCACATGGGAAATGGTTTCTTTGAAACAAAACCTGGAGTTGATTGTTATGTGTTTATGTGTTCTTTGTTATCCTTTAGGAGTTATGATTTATTTCATGTGCTGGTGCCGTGTGTGATTATGTTTTTGGAGAATGGTTAAGATTGTGAATGTGTAAATCGAGCACGTGTTTAAATTGATTGTGTATAGCATGCATACATGTGGAATGAGTTTCATGATTTAAATGTTATTATTGCTTAAGTATAATACATTATTTAAAGTATGCTTCCTGTGTGGATAAGATGTTTCATTGATATTGTATTGTTGCATGGTGGGATCAAAGCGTATTGTTATAGTGTGATTCCTTGAAAGCATGGTGTGGGTTGAGCAATTGGTACCCAGTATCCAATGGATGTGTTCCATGAACGGGTGTTGGTACTCAGGATCCATCGGATGTGTTCCGAAAACGAGACATGGGTGCGGCATGGAGTTGCATGGGTGTGTCATGCATATTTTAATAACATTGCATCAATAAATTCAAGGAGGTGGTATAGAATTTGTATTAATGTATTCTGAATCTTGTCAGTACCTTGTATGGATGATATTGAATGACATGTAGATATAAATGTATACTTACACATGCCATGCCTTAATTTTGTTCCTTGCATTAGCATTGTACTATACCAGCAGTTGAGCTGACCCATTCTTGGGATAACATATTACAGATGATGCTCCCGGCACTTAAGACTTGAGAAAGTCTTGCAGAGTGGAGGAGACATGAGCTTAGAATGATTTTTGGCCTTTGGGGGGTATATTTTAAGATGTAAGGGCTTAAGCCCGAATGATGTGAACGATATGATTATTTGGATGTACTTTACATGTTTATATGTTGATGAAGAAGGAATGCGTGTTTAATTAAATCTATTTAAGTTGTCTTTTATTTCTTTTTCTTTATCATTTCCCCTCACTCCCCCGGGTTGCGAAAATTCGAGGCGTGACAGCACCCCAACTTCAAACCACTATAAGTAGGTGCAAATTTTATGATGTTCGAGGTTTGAAGGGAGCTCAAAAGGCTTGGGGATCCTACATTTCGCGTTTTTTGGAAAATCATATGTGGTCTAAAGGGTGTCAAGCATTGCTTGAGTGATATCACTCTCACTTTTATCTCTTTTATTCCCCATATTAGAGGTCTCAGCCTCTCTATTCCTAGGTTGAAGGAAGGTGTCAATGATGACCACCTCTGAACTATTGGTGGGTCTATTCTCAAGGTTCTCTAACCCCTCTCCCACTGACCTCAAGGCTTAGTGCCTCTTACTCCTCTACCTCTATAAGGTCCACTAACTCATGACCAGTACTAGAATGCCAATCAAAAGTAGCCATAACAATAGAAAAAAGAAAAATAAATCAACTTTAAAATGAAGAAGAGAGGGCGTTTGCTACGCGAGGGACCAAACCTGAACAATAGGGAAAATCTTCACCCGAGGTTAATAGACGATGTACCAGAATCACCTTTATATAAAGTTCTTAAACTTTTTTGGAAGTGATAAAAGTTTCTCAAAGGGATCTAAACCCCATTTTTATAAGCCTCAAAAGGGTACTTTTGGCTACCTTTGAACCGTCGCAATAGTTATGGTAATGATTGCGTCGAACTTTAAACCGATGGCCATAGTAATGATGACATATTAAAGTCCCATCAATGACTGTCTTCTCAGAAACTGAAATGGTGCATTAAATGCTCGTACAATTGGTATTTCAAAACCCTAACCTCAACTAGGGATAAATCTTAAACGACTGAGGCTTAGGGAGGTGTAATTGATATGCCAAAAACTAACACTGGTTTAATATCTTGACATGTGTCCATAATGGTCTAAAGTACGAAGGCTAGTTATATTCAGGTTTCGATCAGACTAATACCTATAGAGCAACTACAATAGGTTTTCAAGTAGCCCACTACCTTGAGGAGATTGTTGACCTCAAAGTAAGAAAGTAGAATTCAACATAGGAACTTCTATCTATGGTTATCTTCAAATTCCAATCTTTATGGTTCCTAGTCCTACTGAAATTGGGATTGCAAAATAACCTATAAATAAGGCTCCAAGGTACACTTAAAGCTTATAATCAATTACTTTCTTTCAATTACAATCTTCCTTATTCTTTTCTGACTTAGACGTTGGAGCGACTACCACCGGAGCCAACCTGGTGGCCCTCTAACCTTTGTTTTGACACGAAGCATGAAGTGATTGATCTCCAATAAAAACTAGTAACATCACCTCCCAAGCCATATTATATCACATATCTAGCCGCCAGTACTAAATGATATTTTTCCTCATTTATAGCATTATTAATTACTGTCAGAACTTACATTCCCGTATAAAACTTCCGCAAGTTTTTCAAATTTAAGTGATGTAAACTCTAAAACATAAGCTAAGAATCACTTTTATGTTTCACCTTGAATCTGCAGAAGATTGTCTCAATAGAAAAGGTAATTTTATATTAGTAGTAGCAAATAATATAAGGGTAAATTACACTAACCTCCCTTGAGGTTTATGATAATTATAAAAACCTCTTCTAAAGTTTTTGAAATGACACTGACCTCTCTTACTTTAATTGAAAAACCACAAACACCTCCCCTCTAGCCTAAATTTGTTTAAAAATGACAAAAATGCCCATTTTATTTTATTTTGTTGTATTTTTTCAATTTTCATCAACTTTTTTAGTTTTTTTTTAAAATCGTTTTTTTCATTTTATATAAAAAAAAATTAAGATAAAAAACTTATATTTTTTTTAGGCAAAGAAGATTTAATTAATATTTATTTGAAATTGAAAAAAAAGTTAGAAAAAAATTGGTCAAAATTTAAAAAAAAAATGCAAAAAAATAATGAAAGGGGTAATTTTTCATTTTGAAAAAAAAAAAGATTAGCTGGAAGGGAGGTATCTGTAGTTTTTCAGTAAAGTAGCGAAAGTCAGTGCCATTTTAGAAACTTTAGGAAAGGTCTTTGTAATTGTCATAAATTTCTGGGACGGTCTTTATAATTGTCAGAAACTTCAGGGAAGGTTAGTATAATCTACCCATAATATAAATATTAATATGATGGATGAAAACTAATCTTTTCCTATTTTAAAGCAGTTACCAATTGCTTCTAGAAAAATACATTATGCATAGGAATAGGTTAAAGCACCCCCTCAACAATAAAATGGATAGAAAGGAGCGGTAACAATTTTACTTATAAAACATCTCGCCCATCCGTATTCCAAGTTATTCATCCTTTTTGAAACCATGTTAAGGGCCCGTTTGGGGGAGGTTCAACTGATAGAGAATTGATTATGCAAAAAGTGATACTGAGAAGATTTTAGTAAAATCAATTTAATGTTTGAATTGATATAATTCAATAGTGATTCTAATGTTAGAAATGATAATTGGGTGTTTGATAAAAATTATTCTAAATGATAAATCCATTCTAAAATGTATTAAATAACAATATATAAAGGTTATAAAGAAAAAAGATTAAAAATGATGTAGAAAAATGAAGATTTAAAAATTAGGGCTTTTGGTTTTCTAACAAGGTTCGCCGAAGAAGGCAAACGAAGCTTCGCCAACGACGGTCAATTTTGGCGTTGCTGGTCAATAGGTCAACAGTTGACCATTGACCAGTCAATGATCAAACTAGGTTAGATCTTAAGTCGTGGACCAGGTTGGGTCTTGGATTCGGGTCTAGCCCATAGTTGGTTAGGTTTGAGGAGTTGTTTGGTTGTGGTTGATTTGGAACCCTAAAATCAATTTGAATTGGAATAAGGTTATCTCTATTCCAGAAATTGAAATTAAAATTGGTTAAGGCCTGTTTGACAACAGGGATTGAAAATTCATTTAGAATAAATGAAAAAGGGGTTGACTTGTTTGAGTTATTTACAAATCAGTGAACTAATTTTTAAAAATTACAAAAATGCGCACTTGTTTATAGAATTGAATATAAAGCCAATTAAAAAGAAAGAAGAAGCCTTCTTAAAATTTTTGGGCATTCCAAACTCAATGGTTGAGTCGGTTTGGACATTTGGGGACTCGGGGTGGTACTACATGAACATGAAAAAGTATGAAAATACCCTTAATGTTAAATTAAGAAGTGTAAACCAAATAAAAATCTGGAAAGGGCTATTCCAAGGTTTTTGGATGTCCGAAATTTAAATACATGATCAGATTGAACATATTAGGACTCAGCGATGGTCCCACACAAAGTGAAAAAATGATAATTATACCGCTAGAACTATATCAAGCAATTAAAAGCCGAATTAAGATCCGAAAGAGGCGTTTCCAATATTTTTGGATGCCAAGGGCTCAATTATGATATTAGAATAATAAAATGGGGACTCGAGGTGGTCCCATATGAATATATAAAATTACTAAAATGCCTATAAACATGGAACAAATATCAAAAATCGTTAATAAAATATAAAGAGGACACCTTAAAGATTGTTGGGCCTTCTGGATCCGATTCCAAGGTCGATTTTGAGAGACGGCATCTGAATAGACGCATAACTTGTCTAATAAATTATGAAAATGCCCTTATGGGTTTAAAAGACAGTCAAATGACTTATAAATAATACGATAGGGCTTTCTTAAGGTTTTTAAAGCCCGAGAACACACTTTTGTTATCCGTTGGGTAAACAGATAACCGATATGTAGGCTATTATGAAATTAGCCATAGAAAACCTTAAGGCTTGACAAGATACTTTAGTGTTAAGGACTAGGGTGGTCTCGAGGATGGAATTATGAGTGTGTAAAGTATTTGAGACACATTATGAATGACACATGTAGTGTCCCCTTGTAGTATGATGGTGATTGAGACTAGGGTGAAATCCTGACCTGTTGATAGATATTTCTGTCATTATTATTAGATGCCTTGTCATTTATTTATCAGCATGCTATGACTGTTATTATAATTATCATAATGTTAGACTCCTGCTTGGTATTATACCGTGAACGTGACTAGTATATAGATGTTTATCATTGGTTACAGCTCTGTTATGTATACATACATCTGAACACTATAGTTTGTGTGATTACTTTGAATTAAATGTCCTGTATTTTATTGGCTATTGTTATGGACTTGATGTTTCTTGTTTTTTATACTATTGAGCATACCAAAGTGGTGTGAGATTTGAGTGGATATGATGATATTGAGCCTGCTTGAGTGGTGTGAGATTGGAGTGGATATGATGACGTTGAACACATTGGAGCGATATGAGATTTGAATGGATATGAGGCTACCAAGCATACCAGAGTGGCAAAAGATTTATAAGGAATTGGGGATTTTGATCATACTAGAGTGGTGTGAGATTTGTATGAATTTGATGATGCAGACTTGTTTGATAAGGAGAGAATGTGAGCCTCGATGATTGTTGTGATGGGGAAGATGACTCCCTTTGATTAAGAACCGTAACCTTGCGTGGGAGGCCTCCCGAGCCTATGAGTTAGCAAATCATGAAGGACAAGATATGGGTGCTTCGAAGGCTCTGTGCATATGTCGAAGACATCATAAACTCATAAGCACATTATATTACATTCATGGAAGCAATTGTGTATTTTGCATTGAGTGCTTGTACTATCTATTTAAATGAATGCAATGGACAATGATTGTCATGTTATTGGACGATGACTGACTTGTTATGTTTTGGCCTGTGTTTGATATGTACTAGGATGGTGTGATGGTAAAATCTTGTTGATTTCTTTCGTTGATGATTATATTGGTTGTGCTGCCAACCTATTCTATATATCTATTATCATTAAATGAATATCTTGTTCTGGTGGCTTTAAAATAGGAAATGAAGATGCTTCGTGAAATTTTATATTTACACTTATGTCATGTGTCTGACCCTCCATATGTCGACTGCTTAGCTATTATTGTTAAACCACATGTAGTGGTGCCATACCATCTTGATACTCACACTTATGCCTGTGTCTGGGATATGTTGGCACTGTGTGCTTGTGATGCAACTGAACTTTAAGGAGTGTTCTCTTTGGATTTGCATTAGTTTTTGCATACTGCTTACTTGTGTATTTTGGGAAACCTTACTAATATACCACAAAAGAGCAAGACCAATCAGCACTTGACACGTATGCCTATAAGTCCAACTCACACTCGGCTAACTCAGCTCGCGCTCAACCAGTGGCTAAGCGCTCGGACATTCAGGACAGGCTGAAAGATAGGAAGTGGCCGAGCATATGCCTCTAGAGCACATACATATCCGGATAAGGATCACGGAGTTAATTACAAGACTCCAGACCAACACTCCAGAGCTCGTCACCGCCTTAGCGACTGCTGAACAAGGAATAAGGAAACAGTCTTCGACAAGGAAACTGCTATACATGTTCATCTCTATCTATGGTGCAATATCCAAGAAGGAAACTACTATCTCCGGTGATCAAATCCCTACTTTCATGGCTCCAAATCCTAATTAACTTAGGAAAGCCACGGCCTATAAATCAAACCTTAAAGGTACGCTTTATTTTCATGCTCATTCTTTGGCTTTCAATACAGTTTTTTCAATTCCGTTTACTTACTTAAGCATCGAAGCGGCTACCGCCGGAGCCAATCTGATGGTCCTCTGATCCCCCTTTTGAGTGTTCTACAGGTCGCGGAGCCCAGATTTATTGCGAGCCGAAAAGTGCAGCATCACTTACAGAGCATTATGGCTCACCCCTGTTGTTCATGGGAATGGCAGGTATTGGCTTGATGAAAGATAGATGCAGGAACAATACAGGATGAACCGAAGTCATTGTAGCATTCAGTTACTTTATTGTATTTATTCTTTTATTTATTAAGGGTGCTTGTACCTTTTTCAGATATTCATGTATATGGGATGTATATAAACTGGACTGGAGAGTCAGCGCTGAACACTACCATAATGTATACTCTTAATGGATGACTGGTATAGTTACTTTAATAGTAATCAATTTCATTTAATTCTGTTATGGGATTTGAACAAGTCTTATCAAGGAACTGAACCAAAACTAATTAAAGGAAATCAATTGAAAAAAATGGCATGTATTTTATATACTTGATTGGGGTGGTTAGTCCCATTACCCACTTTATCAGGGTCTAGTGACCCCGTAGTCTGGCCTTGCGGGTCAGGGGCATAACAATAATTAACTATACTTGCTCTCGAATTCCTCCTTCCTTTATTTATCTCAAGTCAACTATCAGTAAACAGTTATATAGAATAGCTACAAAATTAATGTTTGCAGATAAGTGACTTTGTTGTATTTTATAGATATATTGCTTGAACCTAGCAGCAAACTCTTTTTGAGTAAGAACAATTAATACCTTAAAAACAATATTAAAAACAAGCCTCAATGTCACAAATCTTAATTTCATGTTATCGCCGTAACATTAACTTCATTCCATTTCAGCAAATAAAAAAAAAAAAAACAACTTGCAGGACAGTAATTATGAAAGGGAGATAACAGGACAATGATGGCTGCATGTGTTGAAACTTGAGTCGATGACCCCAACCTAACCTTTTGTGCATGTTTTCTAACCCAAAGACTACTTTGTATTTCTTTCCCCAGAAAATCATCCAAAGACTTGTAAATTCTTGGAATCAAGTCTTCCATCCATTATTTCATTGTTTAAAGTTATTGCAGCAAATATTCTCGGACTTTAAGTCCTCATTTTACCAAAATAGAATTTATTATTCTGATTATTATGATGTATCTTTCTCTCTATTAAACTTTATTTGCCAAAATGCATGATGTTTTTGTTTACAGTTGACCAAAAAATACAAATCATGAATTTATCCCAAATATTTTATTGATTTCTGAATCAGCTCCAAGTATCCTAAATATTATCAACAATTCCTACATATTTTTTGAAACATTTAAAATTATTTTGAATAATTTTTTTTAAAAAAATTAGAACTCTTGATTTCTAATTTTCTTAAGCATGTATTTTCTTACAAAAAAGCTGTCTTTCTTTCAATAATTCAACTTTAGTGTTTCTTAGTTGGAAGAAGACTTATGCACTAGTCAGATGGGACAAGAGAACTAGCAATTTTAGGATGCAGACAAACACTACTCTACTTCTTTTCATGGAAAAACTAACAAAGATTTTATGAAAAGTCGTCGAATCAAGTCTTCCTTCCATTGTCTCATTTTGTAATAATTCTTGCACCAAATATTGTCTCATTGTGTAAAAAGTATCAGTTCCTTAATTGTTCTAATAACACAGCCTATAGTTAAACCTAAAAAGTCTAAAGATTATATATAAAATGAAATGCAACCATATTAAGGACTAAATGACTAACTAAACACATATTATAACCAATGTATACAAAAGATGATGTGTTTGTTTATGTCATGCCCCGATTTCCCGCAAACCCGAGGCGCGAGTAACGAAACTAAAAGGAAATAAAATACAAGACAATCTAACGGATTCAGTTCAAACTTACATTCATTTACTTCAATGTACATCCATGTAAAGCATAATCAATAAAATCATTCAACATATCATTCGGGCTTAAGCCCTTACATCTCAAAATATGCCCCCAAGGGCCAAAATCATTCTAGGCTCATGTCTCCTCCACTCTGCAAGACTTCTTCAAGTCTCAAGTGCCGGGAGCATCATTTGTAATGTGTTATCCCACGAATGGGTCAGCTCAACTGCTGGTATAATATAAAGCTAATGCAAGGAACAAAATTAAGGCGTGGCATGTGCAAGTGTACAGTTATATCTACATGTCATTCAATATCATCCATACAATGTACTAGCAATAATCTACATGCCATCCAACTCATTAACATAATCTAAGGCGTGGCATGTGCAAGTGTACAGTTATATCTACATGCACAATTATAACCTACATGCCATCCAATTCATCCATACAATGCATTAACAAGATTCATCACACATTCATGGATTCGTTAATACAATGTAATGAAAATATGCGTGACACACCCATGCAACTCTATGCCACACCCATGTCTCTTCATTGATCGCTCCCGTTGGTTTGAGTACCAATGTAATGTCATGTCCCTTCACGGATCGCTCCCGTTGGTTCGGGTACCAAATGCAATGTAATGTCATGTCCCTTCACGGATCGCTCTCGTTGGTTCAGGTACGAAATGCAATGGCCAATTTTGGGTTTTTCACCACAGGATCTGCACCCTCATAATGCATAACACCAAGTGCTCAACTCACACTATGTTCCAATGAATCACACTATGCCAATATTCCTTGATTTTACCATGCAATAACACAATTTCAACACAGCATTGCACCAACACATGGAGCATGCTTTTAAACAATATATTCCACTGAAAGCAACCACAACATCTGAATAATAAAACCACTTCCACATGAATGTACGCAATACCTAATCAACGTGAGTACATACTCAAATCACATATCCACAATCTTAACAACTCACCAAAAATGTAAATCATATACAGTACCAACACACAGAACAAATCATATCTCCATGGAATAACAGGAAACACATAAGTGCCAAATCAATCAATTCTAGATTCTGTCTCAAAGCAAGCATTCCCTATGTGATTTTCTAACGTCAAATAAACATATGCTTCATTCAATCAACATGGCAATCATTCCTAAACTTAATTCTATTCCTTACTTAGCACAATATATCATACCTGATGGGTTGGTCTCAACCCTATGAAATCGTGCCCGATGTGTAGCTGAACTAAATGATGAGAATGTCGGAGGTCAGACTGTTTTCTCCTGTGCAGTCAGGGTCCCTAAAATCAAAAAATACAACTCAGTCTACTGCTATTTAAATTATGCTATTCATCAAATTTTATGTCTTTATTTTATAAGTTTCCATTTTGTTAAAACAGACTCTACCATTGAGTCCGGAATACCGAACAAAGTCGGTTTAGGCTTTCGCGGAATTCAATTTGGACATTTGTACTTAAAAGGGCAAAATGGTCATTTTGCACTCCACGGGTTTCTAATTCTCGAGGCATCTTCTCCCAAATTGGACTCCACAGTTGAGTCCAGAATGCTCGAAATAATAAAAATTCACTATTCTTTTATTTTAGTCGGGGTTCGTTTGACTAGTCTTTGAATCAGGGTCATTTTGGTAATTTTTAATGTTCTTACTGGTCTTTTATTTTTTGGGACCTCGACTCGTAAAATGGACCTCACCGTTGGGTTCAGAAGGTCTGAGACATGAAGAAAACACTAATGGTTTATTTAATTTGGACTCCCGGGTATTTCGTAAGGTTTTAATTAATTAAATCAATTAAATTAATTAAATTAATATTTTATTATGGGGCCTAATCATAATTATTAAAAGTTCTGGGGTCAAATCAAGATTTCTAAAAGATGAGGGGTTAAATTAAAATTTTTGATTTAACTATTCTAAATCAGAACATCCAAACAGTGGACAATTTCCAAAACTAGGATAAGATATCCCTATCCCCAATTTCAATTTCAATTTCTAATTTATTAAGCTTGCGGCCAAACACCCATAATCCCTATTTTAACCCATCTTATACGGCCCAACCCCAAGAGGCCCAATGGCCTTTAATTAAAACAAGTCCAAGCTTCAAATTAGAATAAGCCCAAACTAAAAAAATTAAAACAGGCCCAAGGGCCTTTAAACCAAAATAGGCCCAAGACCCTTAAAATAAAACAGGCCCAAACCAGACCAAGTCATCCCTGCGCCCACACGGCTTTTCGGCAGGCTGCCCCTGCCTTCTCCGGTCGTCCCCTTCGGCGGCAACAGTTTTGAAAACCTCCTTTTTTTTCTCGCGTTTTGAAGCCATCTTCATTCCCAACTCATCCCAAAATGTTTTTAAAACATTTTGATACAATTTTAAGCCTTCCCAACGTGACAAAACAGTCCCCAACTCTCTTTTTCTCAGTTTTTTGGCCAAGTAAACCCAGGTTTCCGGCCAGCCGTTTCTCCCTAATTTGGTGGTTATTTCTCCATTGTTTTTGCTCCATTTTAATCCCAAATGTTTTCTGCACCTCACAAGACTAGATCTAGGTCATTTAAATTAGGTTTCATGCATGAAATACAAGTGACCCACTTTTATTCTAACAACCTGCAACTCAATATTGCCAACTGATGATTCAACCATTTTATTTGATTTTTCTTGTATTATTTTTCTTACTTCATGCTTTACAGGGCCTCAAATTTAAAATCAACTATAATGCTAAAAGAATTCAAAACAAAACTAAGCATGGCTTACCCACTTTCTGATCTTCCTCTGGTGCAGCTCTCTCTTTCTATCTCCTTTTCCTTGGTTCACCCTCTGAACTCTCTCCTAATGCCCCAAGTTCTCCCTTTGCTTCCCTTGGTCCCCTTCCTAACTCAACATACACACATACATATACACCATCACTACACTGCCCCTCTCTCTCCCTCTCTACCTCATTCTTTCTCTATTTTTCTGACTTCCCACTGTTCTAGTTTCTTCTTCTTTCGGCTCTTTTCAGAATGCATTAAATGCATTACTTTTTGTTTTGGTTTTCTTTATATATATATATTTCATATCATGCACACCTACACACACACTGCTGCACGCAATAGCTGTCATGCACAGCCCACTCACTCACATGATATACATATATATATAAATAATTATTTAAATGCATTATATATATATGTAAAAATAACACACTTTCCATGCATGTAGAATATACACATACATATTTCACTGCATACATATACCTACACACACCTGGTACACATTTGAATTAAATAATAACAATAATAATAATAATAAATAAATAAATAAAAAATCTCATTCCAAAAAAAAAAAAAATTCCAAGTCTTTACATCCTTCCCTCCTTAAAGAAATTTCGTCCCGAAATTTAAAATAATATACTTCGTTTGACAAGATTCTAAAAAAGCACTACAAAATGTTGTGGTGACATGAAGACGTGCAACCTTACCCATGGATCATCCACCTCTCCCTTAGCCAGGCAACGTGAGATGCATTACCCTCTCCCATTACTCTCTCCCTCATAAGGAACCTCGTCCACTTGGTTGGGCGGGCGGGCAGCGGTGTGAAGACATCTCAACACTCCCTACTAGGGTCTGGATCTGATCCCATTTGTAACGGCCCACTCCACATGGCACAACGCATAATGAAATCTCCAAACACGTTGGCTCCTTAATGCCAATTTTTTGAAATCCGTCTAAGCATCAAGACCCACCTTAATGATTCAACATAATTACAAAAATAAAAGACAAACCCTTAATGTTCACAAAGACACCTCAAAGTCTTTCACACACTTGCTGACCATCTAACAATTCTCGAGTTAAGCCATGAAATTACCTAGTGATTTATCACAATGGCATCATCCATATATCACCCGTACCACAATGCAATTCAATAATTCGGTCTTTCGCATTATAATCATAAAACTCAAAGCAGTGCACCAAGGTTCAAAAGAGCAAAACACTAGTTAAACTCTTCACCAATTTAAAGCAGAAATATACATCAATCCTTACCCATATGTATTTAAACACACACACACACACACACACACACATATATATATATAAACATGTTTAAACATTTTCTTATGCATGCATTAAAAATAGTCAATCTGTATATAAAATCGTAGTCGCACTACCATAACAAGTACTAAACTAGCATGCATATATGAAATCAACAAGCAGCATCCAATAGTTAATACATAACATATCATATCAGCACTCAAGTATTAAAATCCATCTCAAGAATATGCAGATACACGAATAAGCATGGCAAACATGAATGAATGAGATGCACCAAAATCTATCAATACACTAGTCCGTGAACTAAAAACAAGGAATATACCTCGAACCGTAAGAGGTCCGGAAGTAGATGCCTCGGGTGTGGCTACTGCCTAAATGCGACCCTGGGTGGTCTGGTTTTGCCTATCCCCCTTTCTCTGTCCAGGGGCCCTGACGCTCTGCACCGAGGGTGCAAGCTGAAAATGTGGCGCTAGTCTAACTGTGGTAGGGACAGAGATGTCTGAATGGGCTGATAATGAGGCGGGCTCTGTGAGCCTTGTGAAGTCTACCACTGAGGATAGTTGGCCTTGACATGGCCTATCTGGTGACAAGTATAACAGAGCTGAGGAGCTCTCCACCGCTGACTCTGTGCCTGAGGCAGAAATGACACCTGGACCGATCCGGCTCCTTGTCCCTGACTAGGGTCTCTTTGGGGATAGTTGGCGAACCTATGGTCAGGCTGTCCATATAAAAAACAAGTAATGGGTCCTTGGGGTGCCTGTACAGAAGAAGTTCTAGTTCGGTACCTCTTCGGTGGCCTCTTACTGGTGTAGAGTGTGACAGATGTAGGAGTCTGTGCTGTAATCGCCCTGCTCTGTTTCCGGGACTCTCTAATCCCTCTAAGGTCAGCCAACTCTCTCTCAACTCTAGTGGCCCTGATCACTGCCTCCTCATATGTGTCAATAATGTGGCCTGCCAGCCTGTCTCTAATAGAGGTCTTCAGCCCCTTGAGAAAATGGTAAACCCTCAACTCCTCCTGTCCAATGATATGTGGGGCAAACCTCCCCAATGCAATGAAACGGGACTCGTACTAGGTCACAGTCATGTCCCTCTGGAGAAGCGTCTCAAACTCCTCCCTGAATCCAATCTTGGCAGTCACTGGGAAATAGTGGTCATTGAACATGGCCACAAATGCGTCCCATCCCTCACCAAACCTGTGTAATCGGTCAGCGACTACCTCCCACCACTGACTGGCCAGGTCCATGAACTGAAAAGTAGCACATCTAATCCTCAAGTGTGGCTCGGTAACCCCCTGTGAGTCTAAAATCTTGGTAATCTATCTCAACCATTCCTCTACAACCAATAGGTTAGGCTGCCCAGCAAAAGTAGGGGGTCTCATCCTCTAGAACACCTTCATCACGAAGGTATCCCTGGTCTCACCACCTGTGGTCCGGGTCTCTAGCATAGTACGGAGACACTCTTGTAGAAGGGCCACCATGTCTCTGGCGTCAACTGTCTGCTCCACCTCCTCCACTAGGGCTGGGGCATGAGCTGGAGTAGGTGCTGGTACAGGAGCAGCAGCAGCAGCCTCTTCTGCTGTGCTATGCTCAGGAGCAACAGCTCTGGGTCTGCCACACCGAGGTGGGGCAGCTGCCCTAGGCCTACCTTGCCTGGATGGTCCAACTCTCACAGGAGCTCGTCTCGGTGGCATGTGCCTACAAGTCCAAGTAAAGAAAATAAATTTAACACCGAGTTCTAACACAGCTTTTGATAGGAAAGGAATTTATTTAAACAATACAATATACGCATGCTTAAATCATGCTAGTTTCCAACTAGCCTACCAATACTCAACCTTAAGTGAATGCTATCCGAAAATAAAACCTCTTTCCACAAATAGGTTTTAACACAAGGACATCGCTAAAATTTTAAAAGTAAGCACTCGGGGTATCCATCATCTAATCTATACACAAAAAGCTCAACAAGTCTAAATTTTTATTTTAACATTTTTACGGTTTTGATGTGTCTTTTATTATTTCTTACTTTTTATAGCTAGGTAATAACCCTTCATGGATCACAACTCTTTTTGTTACTGGCTGATGGGGCACCATCCATCAACTATAACGCAAGATTTGAGACCAATCCAGTCTGTATAAACATCATAGTCATAGTACTATAATTCATGAATGTCGGGTACTAACCTAGCATACATAAACGTATATATAATAACACAACCAACCAGGTAGATAACTAGGCCCACGGTCTATCTTATACATGACTAAGTATACCGCCCACCGTATAGATAGCTAAGTGCACAACCTACGTCTCAAATATCTAGGCGTATGACCTATCCCCTAAAATATACGGTCTATCACATGGACATGAGTTTCTAATCTTAGTCCACCTTTAATTCAGACAATCACGTACTATCAGTAAACCGAGAAACTAAGTATAGTGTATACCCGTGCATACCAATGCAACACGTGCACATAAAACCTACGACCCAAACTCTCCCAACTAAACTAAAAGTCTAAGCTTCTCCCACTGTCCCTAAGTATTCGAACCTAGGCTCTGATACCACGTTGTCACGCCCCGAATTCCCGCGAACTCGAGGCGCGAGTAACGAAGCTAAAAGGAAATAAAATATAGGACAATCTAACGGATTCAATTCAAACTTATATTCATTTCCTTCAATGTACATCCATGTAAAGCATAATCAATAAAAGCATTCAACATATCATTCGGGCTTAAGCCCTTATATCTCAAAATATGCCCCCAAGGGCCAATATCATTCTAGGCTCATGTCTCCTCCACTCTGCAAGACTTTTTCAAGTCTCAAATGCCGAGAGCATCACCTGTAATGTGTTATCCCACGAATGGGTCAGCTCAACTGCTGGTATAATATAATGCTAATGCCAGGAACAAAATTAAGGCGTGGCATGTGCAAGTGTACAGTTATATCTACATGTCATTCAATATCATCCATACAATGTACTAGCAATAATCTACATGCCATCCAACTTATTAACATAATCTAAGGCGTGGCATGTGCAAGTGTACAGTTATATCTACATGCACAATTATAACCTATATGCCATCCAATTCATTCATACAATGCATTAACAAGATTCATCACACATTCATGGATTCGTTAATACAATGTAATGAAAATATGCGTGACACACCCATGCAACTCTATGCCACACCCATGTCTCTTCACTGATCGCTCCCATTGGTTTGAGTACCAATGTAATGTCATGTCCCTTCACGGATTGCTCCCGTTGGTTCGGGTACGAAATGCAATGGCCAATTTTGGGTTTTTCACCACAGGATCTGCACCCTCATAATGCATAGCACCAAGTGCTCAACTCACACTATGTTCCAAGGAATCACACTATGCCAATATGCCTTGATTCTACCATGCAATAACACAATCTCAACACAGCATTGTACCAACACATGGAGCATGCTTTTAAACAATATATTCCACTGAAAGCAACCACAGCATCTGAATAATAAAACCACTTCCACATGAATGTACGCAATACCTAATCAACGTGAGTACATACTCAAATCACATATCCACAATCTTAACAACTCACCAAAAATGTAAATCATATACAGTACCAACACACAGAACAAATCACATTTCCATGGAATAACAGGAAACATATAAGTGCCAAATCAATCAATTCTAGATTCTGTCTCAAAGCAAGCATTCCCTATGTGATTTTCTAACGTCAAATAAACACATGCTTCATTCAATCAACATGGCAATCATTCCTAAACTTAATTCTATTCCTTATTTAGCACAATATATCATACCTGATGGGTTGTCTCAACCCTATGAAATCGTGCCTGATGTGTAGCTAAACTAAATGATGAGAATGTCGGAGGTCAGACTATTTTCTCCTGTGCAGTCAGGGTCCCTAAAATCGTAAAATACAACTCAATCTGCTGTTATTTAAATTATGCTATTCATCAAATTTTATGTCTTTATTTTATAAGTTTCCATTTTATTAAAACAGACTCTACCATTAAGTCCAGAATGCCGAACAAAGTCGGTTTAGGCTTTTGCGGAATTTACTTTGGACATTTGTACTTAAAAGGGCAAAATGGTCATTTTGCACTCCATGGGTTTCTAATTCTTGAGTCATCTTCTCCCAAATCGGACTCCACAGTTGAGTCCGGAATGCTCGAAATAATAAAAATTTACTATTCTTTTATTTTAGTCGGGGTTCGTTTGACTAGTCTTTGAATCAGGGTCATTTTGGTAATTTTTAATGTTCCTATGGGTCTTTTATTTTTTGGGACCTCGACTCATAAAATGGACCTCACTGTTGGGTTCAGAATTTCTGAGACATGAAGAAAACACTAATGGTTTATTTAATTTGGACTCCCGGGTATTTCGTAAGGTTTTAATTAATTAAATCAATTTAATTAATATTTTATTCTAGGGCCTAATCGTAATTATTAAAAGTTCTGGGGTCAAATCAGGATTTTTAAAAGCTGAGGGGTTAAATCAAAATTTCTGATTTAACTATTCTAAATCAGAACATCCAAACAGTGGACAATTTCCAAAACTAGGATAAGATATCCCTATCCCCAATTTCAATTTCAATTTCTAATTTATTAAGCTTGCGGCCAAACACCCCCAATCCCTATTTTAACCCATCTTATGCTGCCCAACCCCAAGAGGCCTAATGGCCTTTAATTAAAACAAGTCCAAGCTTCAAATTAGAATAAGCTCAAACTAAAAAAATTAAAACTGGCCCAAGGGCCTTTAAACCAAAATAGGCCCAAGACCCTTAAAATAAAACCAGCCCAAGTTGTCCCTGCGCCCACACGGCTTTTCGGCAAGCCCCCCCTGCCTTCTCTGGTCGTCCCTTCTGGTGGCGATGGCCAAAACCCGCGGCAACAGTTTTGAAAACCCCTTATTTTTCTCGCGTTTTGAAGCCATCTTCGTTCCCACTCATCCCAAATGTTTTTAAAACATTTTGATACAATTTTGAGCCTCCCCAACATGACAAAACAGTCCCCAACTCTCTTTTTCTCAATTTTTCGGCCAAGTAAACCCAGGTTTCCGGCCAGCCGTTTTTCCCTATTTTGGTGGTTATTTCTCCATTGTTTTTGCTCCATTTTAATCCCAAATGTTTTCTGCACCTCACAAGACTAGATCTAGGTCATTTAGATTAGGTTTCATGCATGAAATGCAAGTGACCCACTTTTATTCTAACAACCTGCAACTCGATATTGCCAACTGATTATTCAACCATTTTATTTGATTTTTCTTGTATTATTTTTCTTACTTCATGCTTTACAAGGCCTCAAATTTAAAATCAACTATAATGCTAAAAGAATTCAAAACAGAACTAAGCATGGCTTACCCACTTTCTGATCTTCCTCTGGTGCAGCTCTCTCTCTCTATCTCCTTCTCCTTGGTTCACCCTATGAACTCTCTCCTAATGCCCCAAGTTCTCCGTTTGCTTCCCTTGGTCCCCTTGCTAACTCAACGTACACACATACATATACACCATCACTACACTGCCCCTCTCTCTCCCTTTCTACCTCACACTCTTTCTCTAATTTCTCTCTTTATTTTCCTGACTTCCTACTGTTCTAGTTTCTTCTTCTTTCGGCTCTTTTCAGAATGCATTAAATGCATTACTTGTTGCCTTGGTTTTCTTTATATATGTGTATATATATATATATATATATATATATTTCATATCATACACACCCACACACACACTGCTGCACGCAGTAGCTGTCATGCACAACCCACTCACTCACGTGATAGACAAATATATATATATATATATAATTATTTAAATGCATTATATATATGTGTGTGTCACGGCCCGAAATCTGGCCCATGTGGATCAGGGGTTCGTGATCGGCCACTGAGGCCTTTTTCAATGGTCACGATGTTTTCTTCATTTCCATCTTATCAAATGCAGCGGAATAAAATTTCTTTTTCTATTGCGGAAGCTTCATTACACAAGTCAACATCAGTCATCCATTTATACATTCCATAGTAATTACAAAAAGTACATGATGTAATTTTTCAGAGCCTGCTGATGCCATATTCGATGTACAGTCCAAAATTACCAAAAGCAACTACATCATGACTAGTAAATCCTAATACAAAAAGTTCATAGCTTATTAGCCTCTAGCTATCCCGACTGAACTCGATATTCCCTTGCCAATATCGTCACCTGAAATGTATTGGATAAAAATCTTATGAGCTCAACAGCTCGTGAGTATCCCAGCTCGTGAGTATTTCACAACATACCAAGGGTTTCAAAATTACTATATAATTCAATACTGAAATGTCAATGATCAGATATCATATGTTATCTTAATTATAGTACAAGATAACGGTATCAAATTCACTCCCAATAAATCTCAATTCAATGATAATCGTAAATCGATAATCTATAACATAGTTCAATAGATCAAAATCACCGTTCAATATCATGGTTCAATAAATCATAGTTCAATAACATAGTTCAATAAATCAAAATCATAGTTCAATGACATAGTTCATTAAATCATAGTTCAATAAATCTTGGTTTAATAAATCATAGTTCGATAAATCGTGGTTCAGTAAATCATAGTTCGATAAATCATAGTTCAATAATTCATAGTTCGATAAATCTTAGTTCAATAAATCATAATTCGATAAATCATAGTTCAATAATTCATAGTTCGATAAATCTTAGTTCAATAAATCATAGTTCGATAAATCATAATTCAACAATTTATAGTTCGATAAATCTTAGTTCAATAAATCATAGTTCGATAAATCATAGTTCAATAATTCATAGTTCAATCATGGTTCATATTCAATATTCACATTCAAAAATCATATATTCCACTTCTATGGCCAGCAAATTAGACCCTCGCTGACTGAGATCATAGGCTAGCTAGTTCAATAAGCCGTATCAACACCGGCTCACCACAGTATACCCTGTGGGAAGGGTTTAGAGAATCACAACCTATTCGATAGTGACTAATCATAGAAGAGTGTTCTATTCAAAGCATCAAAATCATAACCAAATCATATCCAAAATCAATAATCATCAATAGCAGTTCAATTACTCAAATCAAAGTTCTTTATTTGATGTTTAGTTAAAACAGTTCAACATTTGTGAGAAAATCACATAACGTTTGAGTATCTTACAAACACATTTTCTTAAGTCAAAGAAGACAATATAGTTGTCAATAGGTCATTCAAAACGTATACAGTATAACTGTTAAACAAATGCTATTAAGGAAAACGATTTCATATGTCGATATATTATAAAAGAGTTCAATATTTATATTTATAATGAAAGTTTCTACCTCAATATGGTATGAAACACTCACCTGAATTCCGAAAGCTTAACTCTAAAAATCCTTCCTTAACGAGGGTCCCTATAATCACAATTCAACCGTTAATTTTTAAGTATCTTATCTGATAAAACGGACTCTACTATTGAGTCCGGAATGTTGAAGAAAGTTAATTTAGACATTCTCGGGTTTTTATTTGGTCTTGGGTACGTTAGGGGTAATTTGGTAATTTACACCTTAACGTGTCTTTTTTTTTGGAGTCCCGTCTCATAAAACGAATCTCATCATTGGGTTCAGAACGTCCAAAATAGTCAAAATACACTATTTGTTTACTTTATTTGGACTTCGTTTGACTTGTTTTAGAACTTGGGATATTTTCATAATTTTTCTTATTTAAATAATTATTTAATTAAAGAATATTTTATTACTTGGGTCATAATATAATTATTATAACTTTTAGGTAATATTTATAATTTCACAAATCCTTATTCTAATTTGGAATAGGCAAACAAAGGATTAAATCTAAACTTGGATAAGCTATCCTTATTCTCAATTTCAATCCAATTTCTGTTTGCTATCTCTATGTCCAAACAGCCCCAATTCCATGATTTTAAAATTTTAAAAATTATAAAATACTTGGATCCAACCCATGGGTGGCTGGGCGGGTCAACCGGACCTGACCCGTGGCCCACAAGCCCAAGAAAGCCAACACGCACAGCACGCCCAGCGTGCTGGCAGCCATGAGCCGGTGGTCTTCTCCGGCCACGGCGGTCCTTTTTCGGCAACGTTTCGACGTCCAACCACTTGGGTCATCTTCTACACTTCATGGGCTTTCCATATCTACCCTCGGGATTTAATTTGGACCACCGGAAGGCCTTGGAAAGTGGAGTTGCAGCCAGCTCCGGCGAGCTGTCCCAACTTTCCGGTGAACTGAATTTTCACTTTTTCATGGCTTTTTAGCCATTGTTTTGAGCCCAAATTTTACCTACAAGTTGCTGCAATTATGGGCAACAATTCCCAATTCATAAAACGAGCTAAATCGTTCAAAAACTCAATGACCTGAAAATTTCTTCCAAACTTTAAATTTTAACTCCTTTTATAACTTGATCATTTTTTATAGGGGCACAAGTAAATTGCAACAATGTGAGTAGATGGGCACCACAAGATGGGTTCAAAGAATTGGACATTAAAATATTTTGAAAAATTAAATGCATATCAAATATATTACAATAATTTAATACTCAAATATTCAGTGTCTAAATAATGCTCAACACTCGTATGAGTGAGACCCATTATCATTAGTCCCAGTAACATGTCCCAGCCCACATGTGAATGTTGAGCATAATTTAAACACAATAATACCCACATGTGAATGTTGAGCACAATTTAAACACCAAATAAATTTTTTTTTATACTAGCGATATGGGGAAGGAGAAAGTTTTAAATACTATGTGTATGTAACGACTCGAATCAGAGTCGTGTGTATAAAAGAGATGGATCTTTTCATTTCATAAAGGCCAACTTATCTACTAATATTTAGACATTCAAATATTACTAAAAAATACAAAATGAGATCAAATATGTACATGAATTATATTGACTAAATGCTGATATGGCCCAAGTGATATGAGAACATTGCTCTTTTTAGAATTTCAGGTCTGTCCCGGATTTGTAGAGCAATATTCAAGTCTCTCTCTAAACCATTGTCATGGAGAGATCTTACATGGAGTTCCTCTTATGAATGTTGGTAATGCAATCATGCCTGGTTTCTTTAGTCTTTTCTTTCTCAAACTTCTTAGACCAACAAGCTCTCCTTGCATTCAAGACTGAAATCAAGCTTGATCCAAACAATATATTGGATAGTAACTAGACAACAAAAACCAGCTTCTGCGACTGGGTTGGGGTCTTTTGTAGTCGACGCAGACAAAGGGTCACAAGTTTGAAGTTAGGCGACATGGGTCTTGGAGGTACCATCTCTCCTTTTGTTTCTAATCTCTCCCTCCTTGTTACTCTAGATCTTCGAAATAACAGCTTCATTGGTCCTCTAACTCATGAAATTGGCCACTTGGGTCGCTTGAAAACACTTATTTTACAATTCAAT
Source organism: Nyssa sinensis (assembly GCA_008638375.1). Lineage (NCBI taxonomy): Eukaryota > Viridiplantae > Streptophyta > Magnoliopsida > Cornales > Nyssaceae > Nyssa > Nyssa sinensis. The sequence goes on from CM018040.1 coordinate 13,569,117, forward strand.
GAGATGGAAGGAATTATACCCCTAACTTTACATCAGTGCCAAAAACTTGAAGTCATATCTCTTTGGGGCAACAGTTTCAACGGACAAATATCAGAGGAGTTAGGAACTCTGCCAAAGCTCCAACTCCTTTTTCTAGGCCACAATAATTTTATGGGCTCTATCCCATCCTCCCTAGGCAACATCTCCACAATGCAAAAATTGGGACTCGAACAAAATTCCATTTCAGGTTCAATTCCTTAGACCCTCTTTAACATCTCTTCTTTACGTGGTATTAGTCTCAATAATAACAGCTTCTCTGGTAGTCTTCCTATGGATATTTGTCTACTTTGCCCCAAACTTGAAAGGCTTTATCTTTCTTCAAACCATTTTGAAGGCCAAATTCCATCTTTGTTGTCTCAATGTAGAGAGCTAATAGAATTGACCATCTCATACAATAGCTTGGAGGGAAGTATACCAAAAGATATTGGGAGTCTACATAAGCTTGAAATTTTATATCTTGGTGGCAACAACTTTACTGGTTCACTTCCACCTTCTGTGGGTAACATTTCAAGTTTATTGGAGCTTTACATAGAAAGTAATCACATTCAAGGAGAAATTCCTTCTGAGGTTGCACTACTTTCTAATTTGAGGGTGTTTAACATGGCTGACAATGATCTCAGTGGGGTTATACCACAACAAATATTCAAGATTTCATCTCTGAAAATCATTTCCATGGCATTGAATCTCCTAGATGGAAATCTGCCCGTGACTTTGGGTTTTTGGCTCCCTAATCTCGAAGAACTCTATCTAGGAGATAATTGGTTGACAGGAAACATCCCATTGTATCTGTCAAACTGTTTTATGCTTATTAAACTATCACTGGGTGCTAACTTTTTCACTGGACCTATACCTGCTAGCCTAGCCAACTTACAACTCCTTACAGTACTCGAAGTGCAAGACAATGATCTAACAAGAGAAAATTCAAGTCTTGAACTTTCTTTTCTTTCTTTTTTGACCAAGTGTAGATCGTTGAAGAGGTTGGTTTTTGAAGACAATCCAATGGAAGGTATCTTACCAAAGTCAATTGGAAATTTTTCTAGTTCCCTTCAAATTTTTATGGGATCTGGATGTCAAATAAGGGGTACCATTCCTGAGGAAATTGGTTCATTAAAAAAGTTGAATTTTTTTCAACTAAGCAACAACAATCTAAGTGGATCCATCCCATCAACAATTGGAGCATTAGAGAGTTTACAAAGGTTGTATCTTGATGGTAACAAGCTTGAAGGACTTATTCCAAATGAGATTTGCCATCTTTTGCAATTGGGGGAATTGTCCCTTCAAAGTAATAATCTCTTTGGTCCAATCCCAACTTGCATAGGCAATCTTAGCCATTTACAGATGTTATTGTTAGGTTCTAACAATCTGAATTCTTCTATTCCGATGAGTTTATGGGCCCTTGAAAATGTGTTGATCTTGAACTTGTCCATCAATTTCTTGGGTGGATTCCTGCCTTCAGAAATGAGAATGTCAAATGTCATGAACATCATGGATTTTTCTTGGAATCATATTGAAGGAAATATTACTCAAACTATTGGCTCCTTCGAAACTCTTACTACTCTCAATCTGTCAAGGAACTCATTGCATGGGTCTGTTCCTGAATCGTTTGGTGACATTGTATCATTGGAATTTGTAGATCTCTCCTACAACAATATATCGGGTACCATCCCCAAGTCTTTGGAAAAACTTACGTATCTCAAATATTTGAATCTCTCTTACAATAAGCTATCAGGAGAGATTCCGAAAAAGGGTCCTTTTGTTAACTTTACAGCCCAATCTTTCAGGGGAAATGAAGCACTTTGTGGGCAATCAATTCCGTCAATTCCAGATTGCACGGTCGGTAATACCAAGAAGATGCAGACTAAATATTTTCTTCTCAAATATATTCTTCTAGTCATTGCATCAATAGTAATCATTGTTGTTTTTTTCTATATGGTGATAAAACATCGAGGAAGTAGAATGCAAACTCTAAATTTAGTTCACTTGCCACCTATAATAGAGCACAAAATGATCTCATATCAAGAGCTTCGTCATGCTACAAATGACTTTTGTGATGCCAACTTGCTCGGAGTGGGAAGTTTTGGCTCTGTATAGAAAGGGGTACTTTCAGATGGGACAATTGTTGCTGTAAAAATTTTGAATTTAGAACTTGACAATGCTTTTAAAAGCTTTGATGGGGAATGTAAAGTGCTGCGAAATGTTCACCACAAGAATTTAGTTAAAGTCATTAATTCGTGCTCCAATCCTGAGTTAAGAGCTTTAGTTCTGCAGTACATGTCTAATGGAAGTCTTGAGAAGTGGCTATATTCTCACAACTACTGCTTGGATCTCTTTCAAAGAGTAAGCATCATATTTGATGTTGCATTAGCCTTGGAATATCTCCATCATGGTCAATCAGAGGTTGTGGTCCATTGTGATTTGAAACCCAGCAATGTTCTTTTAGATGAAGAAAGGTTGCTCATGTGACAGACTTTGGTATTGCAAAAATTTTAGCTCAAAACAAAATTGAAATAAAAACGAAGACTTTAGGTACTATCGGCTACATCGCGCCAGGTAACTCTTTTCAGCTTAACAATTCTTATTCTTTATTTATTTTTTCCTTTTTACTGGTAGATATCCTTGTTTAAGGAAAATTCTATACTTCGAATTGTTTTTTGTGAAAGTAGTTTATCAAATAATGTGATAGAATTATATTGGATACACATTATTTTATAATTTGATATGCTCCAAATGAGATTTGAGTTTGTACTTTTGGGAAATTATTTTGCAAGAATAGTAAAGCTCTTTTTCTAATATATAACCTTTTCTAAGTTATGAAATGTGACATGCTAGCTAGTGATTTTATTTATTTATTTGTTAGATAGTACTTAGTTCCAAATCGGATAGGAGAAACCTTCTCCTATTCAAGTATGTGGGTACCTCATCAATATCAACACATCTCAAAGTCATTATCCACAAGTGATTTCAAAGCCAATATTATACGATCATAAGTCAAACTATTTTTTAATCCTTGAACTTAGTACTAGTCGAGAATAAGCCTCAATATTAGTCAAGCTAATCTTAGTTCCCAAACTTAACAGTATTCCATCAGGATCTGGATGAAACACCCTGAGTTCCTAGATCCGATGGACTCTCTTAAGAGAAAGCTCCCTCCAAGTAGCTCTTTGCTCTTCCCCTATAAAAATGCCTTAAAGTTTAAGGGCAAGCTTTCAGGAGACTCTTCTAAAAGTCTGGCATGCGGCTATTGTACCAAAAAGTATCATAAACCCACTACTCAGGATATTCAGGGTTTTGTGGCTTGGAGGCTAAAATACGAAGAACTCCCAAGGTATTTGTCGCATGATTCATGCGCAAGAATCTTCAGGATCCTTCTAGAAAGAGAGATTTCATGATTTTTCTATTACTTTCTACCGCATAACTACTTCTTATTTTGGACTATAGTCCCCATGTGGGAAGTTAATTGGGGTGACATCATACCCTAACAAACTCACATGCTGAGACAGCTATAAATAGTCCACTCAGATCATTGTAAATAGTAACGACCACTATCACATTCTTTGTGTGAATAGTACAATCTCTGTTATTTCAAGTAAACCTTAGATTTAGATAGTACATAGAACCAGAGTTGAGGTTACTGGGTAGACAGCACAGTCGATCAAAACCTATTCTAGCCACTGCTCTCATGGAATCTCTCTCAACTAGATTGCTTGTATTTTTCCACTTTTACCATTTCACTCTGGTATCCATGGCTGTTTGACAAAGAATACTCACTCCCCCTCCCTCTGTCTCTCTTCTTCTGGATTCGATCGACTATTTACGAGATTCATCTCTATTGTAAACAAGGTATGTGTCATAATCTTAATCTTTCATGTATACAATTACATAAAAATCATGTAAATATTTAATTTTAACTAAAAATAAAAAATAAAATAAACTAATACAAGTGAATCAAATTCGTGAGAAATTGAAATTAAAACAAATACTTGAATCCTAATATGGAGCTATGTATTGTTCTTACTTATTTTCTCCACTTTCCATGGCTGTAGTGGCTTAGACCAATTTTTTTTCCATATCTTGGTGAGGTTTGGAGGCCTAAACTCTCAGACACATTCATTTTCTATGAACAGAAATAAGCTATTGTGGCATGGTTCAATTAATTAATTAAAGAGTTCATTCGTAATGCATGTTCTTTTATTATTTTGATTTGGCACCAATTCCAAATTTTTTGGATTAGAGCCCGAAATTAATAAACATTCAAGTCCACACTTAAAAGTAACTTAGCTTCCACATTGCTGCGTGGTCATTGTATGGCTTTACTTCTTTGAGTTAGCTCAAAAATCGCATTGTACAATAAAAATTTAACCCCATACTTTTAAACACCTTAAGATCTTAGCGACCAACATTATGAGATATCACTTTATATGTGTTTTTCTTTTTCCACTCCTATTTAATTTGTTGGATAAATTGGGTAAATTACAACAACTTCTCTATTGAAATTTCTAATAATTACAAAGATTTTTCAGAAGTTTCTGAAATGATACTCACTTCTAATCAAATTTTTTTTTTCAAAATGACAAAAGTACACCTTTCGTTATTTTTTTGATTTTTTTTTAAATTTGATCACTTTTTTTTATTTTCAAATAAATATTAATTAAAATCTTCTTTCACTAAAAAAATATAAATTATTTATCTTAAATTTATTTTTCTATAAAACAAAAAAAATATCTTTAAAATGTTTTTAAAAAATTGGATGAAAATTAAAAAAATGTAAAAATAAAATAAAAGGTGTACTTTTGTCATTTTTAAACAAATTTGGATTGGAAGGGAGGTATTTGTAGTTTATTAGTAAAAATAAGGGGAGATTAGTATCATTTCAAAACCTCAGAATTTTTTTTTTGTAATTGTCAAAAATTTTAGTAGAAGTCAGTATAATTTACCCTAATTTCTTTTATTCTCTACAATGTTGTCTGAGTTTATAGTAAAACTTGAACCAAGATAGATATTCGGTATGATATTCAATCAAGACTCTTTACCAAATAAACTAATTGGGTCTTATATGTGCTTACTGTTAGTAAAATTCATACCTGTCCAACTTTCTTACACCTAATCAAACTGGTCCAAAGTCCAAATACTAAGGGCTTGTTTAGGAAAAGTCAGAACCGATTGATCTGTAAAATACAAATGAACTGGTTTAAATTTTTTTTAGTATTTAGTAAATACTTTTTAACGGTATATTGATTCATGTTTGATCTTAAAAAATACTTAAAACTTGAACAAAGTCAGATTAGAGAGGAGTTGGTTTTATTAAAAATCAGATAACTTAATGGGGATAGTTTTAACCTAATTCAATTTGAAGAATTTTCAAACAGTCCCTAATTCTATATATTTGATTTGGCTATTGTTTTTTTTTTTTTTTTTTGAACTAGGTTTATAACAACATATCTAGCTAAAAAAACAATGCTTTTATGCACTTGAAATTGGGCTAATTTAACTATCTAACTATTTTTTAATGTGAAATTTTCGTAAAACATTTTGAGATCACATTTTTGATAGGTGAATTAATTTTAGCAAAATAATATGAACGATGTAGATTATGGATTTTCATTGTGCTTCTTGAACAAAATGAGTGTTTGACAGAGTATGGATCTAAAGGAAGAGTTTCCACCAAAGGTGATATATACAGCTATGGAATAATGTTATTGGAGATGTTCACGAGAAAGAAACCAACAGACGAAATGTTCACTGGAGAGTTGAGTCTGAGGCAATGGGTGAGTGCATCACTTCCTAGCAAAATAATGGAAGTTCTGGATGGTGGTTTATTGATAGCAAGAGGAGGAAGGATTGTCAATCAAGATACTATTTTGGCCATCATAGAATTAGGCTTAGAGTGTTCCAAAGAATTACCAGATGAGAGAAGTGACATAAAAGAAGTCGTCGTGAAGCTGAACAAAATCAAATTGCAACTCTTTCAAGAACAAGGTGATTGATGACTTCTGTGCTTCCATTGATGACTTTGTCCTAAAATGCAAGTTCTCGTGTTTGATGTTTTAGTTCCACAAACTAGTGTTGTGTATAGAGGCATACTACTAGTGAATGTTTGTTTTATTTGTTTTCCTTTCTTGTTGCCCAACTATGCCTCCTTAGGGTTTCCTAATGCATGGCCACCAGACATAGCAGTGATGGTGAATTATACTAGTAATGTGCTATCCATATTCATGGTAATTGATTTCTATTAATGTTTTATGTCAAATTTTGGCAATGGTCAGGCCAAAGTTTGAGCTAAAAGGCAGAATTCGCGTGATAAAAGTGCAATAAATATTCAATCCCTTCTTGATAAATTGGCTAAGACTTTCTCATTGCATAATCACATTTCAAATTCAATTTCTAACCTCAAATTAACTATGGAAATTTTCTAAAAGCCTCTTAAGGTGTTCCAACTTTTTCTTATGCACGTTTGCATGCAATAGACTATGGCCTTTCTATCATTCACTGATTGAGACCTATCCAACTAGATAAAAGCAAGAATCAATTCCAAATTTTTTATACTACCACCTAAAAACTTTTGCTAGATAACTAGATGTGCAAAAATAGCTCATTAGACCAAGAAACTGGCTGGGCTAAGACCAAAGAATAAGGCCTAAAACTAGCCTTATGTTAGACCAGGCTTGTAGGCCAAATTGTTTAGTTTAATATGTTTTGCTCTTGGTCTTCAATGGTTTAGCTATTGAAGTTGAATGATGAAAATGAGAGACTGAGATTTGAGATTGTGTAGAATTTATGCCCTCAAATTTAAGTAATGAAACACTATAAGATTTTAGGTTCAACTAATAGGGATATCTAGAAAAAATGACTTTAGTTAATTCAGTAATATGAATTATGATCCAAAATCCCCTCTTGTTGAGTATTAATTTAAGATAATGAGTCCATGTTCATCAATCCACCATAATAAATAAATAAAATGAAGTAAAAAAAAGATGTAAGGACATAGATTCAAAATAGAAAACCCTCATAAAGATGAAAACCTTGTTGCTACAAAAGAATTAACAAATCAAACAAATTATAACACAATCCACAAAGATCAATACTAAAGAAACTAATCCGCCACTACCAGGTGAATTACAACTAGTCTTGTGGCAATAACTCTTCTCGTCCTATGTCAACTTGCATTCTGGTTAGCCTTCTACAACCTCAACACACTTCTATAATATAAGAATCTGCCACCATAGTTGTGAGAAACTCCATGCATAGTGAATGTGCATTTTCTTGTTATATTCTTACCCTCGTGTTATTCATAATACCTAGGCATATAGAATTTTCACACAAAACTCCCTCATAAAATTTTACAATTAAAAGTGACTATCTATTGAATGAAGTTAAAGGTAATTTCAACTAATCTCTAGCTTCAACAAGATTTGATCCTTAGGTGATACACAACGAGGTTCTTTTATAAAAAGACACTAACCCCAACCTAGTAGGAAAAGAAATCTCGTGCAAAACAAAACTCCAGTGAGGGAACAACTCTCGTTTAGATGATGATTAAATCGAATTTGAATAGTATCTCCCGTCTGAAAGACCAAGTCATACATGTAGACGATCTACCTACTAGTACATTTTCTATCAAAATAAATTACCATTACATACAAATGACCCGTGTGCACATTCGATAAATTGCCCACTGTGTCCAGAAAAGAAAACACGTGTGTCCAAACGATGGAGGTTCTATTTATCTAGTTCTTTAAGCACATTTATGATAAATAATTCTAAATTTTTTAGACTACTTCATAAGGTCAACTTAACCTATAGTCAAAACTAAATGGCCACTTAAGGTCATTGTAATCATTAAGATTAAACTCTGAATATCACAATCCTAATGTCAAGTGTTTAAGTGTAGTGAATGCAATACATTACATGTTTACCTTTGGGATTACACACTTCTTCAAAGCAATAACCATAGTCAGCTCAACTAGACCCTACAAATATAGTCCTAGAAGTACACTTTGGAAAAAAAATTACCAACATAGAAATGAATTTCATTTTTCCTCACAATTTTGACAAAACCATTATTTTGACCCCATTTAAAATCTCCAACCCCACCCCCACCCCCATTCAATTAAGAAAAATTCCCACAATAACCATTATTTTGATAAACAAGAATAAAAGAGCAAAAAAATATTAATTAAATAAAAATGATTTAGAAATAATTTCCCTCCTTCAAATAGATCCATCTTTTACCTTCAAGTAATCATCAATTAAAAACAAAACAACAACTAAAATACACAAATGAAACCTTGTGGTGGTTTTTAGTCTCGATTAATCAGCTAATTTTGTTGTGCAACGGAAGCGGAGAACAAAATAAAGAAGAGAAAAGAAACAAAAACAGCAAGAACATGAAAACACCAAATATACATGGTTCGGTAAACAGCCTACGTCCACGGGCAAAGCACAGCAAAAGATCCACTATCAAAAGTGAAGAATACAAAACGAGGTGTTAAAACCCGCTCACAAATGTCTAGGAAGATTTCCTGCCACTCTCTCTTTCTCTCTCTCTCTTGCAATAATATATTATATTATGTTCCCAAACCCTAAAAAATGAAAAAAGGCAAAAATCGCTAAATTGAGCCTTGAGTGCCAATCGACACACAAATAAAGGGGTTGTTTGCACCCGAGTGCCAATCGGCACTCCCTCTGAGTGTCGATCGGCACACACATGTGTTGATAGGCTATTTTTTGACTTTCTCTAAATGCTCTGAAATTCTTGTACCGATTGGTCAACAGAGAAAGAGGTTTTTTAGGTCTAAGTGCCGATTGATAGACCACCAAAAGTGCCCAAAATGATTTGGGTGCGAGTTAGCTCAAGAATGCAAGACACAAATAACAAATCTCCACCTTGGCTTGTATTCCCTCAAGCCACGAGCAAACAACCTTCTTATGTTGTCTTCTCCACAAAATTTCTAAGGATCAAATCAAATGGTGCGAACACCAATCAAGTCCAAAGAGTGTTTGAACTTGAGTAGCGGAATAAGCTTAGTCGTCATATTTGCTGGATTCTCTATTGTGGCAATCTTCTTGATTGTAATGTCACCTTAGGGCATAATATCTCGAAGAAAATGATATCTGGCGTCTATGTGTTTGGTCCTCTCATGATACATTTGATTTTTGGTCAAATGTATTGCACTCTGGCTATCACAAAATATAACAATAACATCCTACTATAAGCCCAAATCACTAACCAAACTTCTAAACCAAATTTTCTCATTCACTGCTTCTGTTGCCGCCATGTACTCTACTTCTGTTGTTGACAAAGCAACTATAGACTATAAAGTAACTTTTCAACTAATCGCACAACCAGCAAGTGTGAAGACATAACCTGTCATAGATCTCCTCTTATCTAGATCATTAGTATAATCTGAATCAACATAACCTACAATGGTAAAACCAAAGCCATAAGCTTTATCAAACACTAAGCCAATATTTGAAATCTCTCTCAAATATCAAAGTATTCATTTCAATGCCAGCCAATAAGCATTGCCAAGATTAGCTATATATCGATTAATAACATTAACAACTTGTGAAATGTCTGGATGTGTGCAAACCATAGCATACATAATGCTACCAACAGCACTAGAATAAGGAACACTTAACATATATCGTTCCTCTTCCCCACTCTACAAAGACAATGCTATAGAAAGCCTAAAATGAAAGGCAAGTGGAGTACTGACTAATTTGGAACTTTGCATAGCAAAACACTCAAGCACCTTTTCTATGTATTTCTACTACGACAAATACAACTTTCCGGCTTTCCTGTCCCTGTGAATCTCCATACCCAAAATCTTCTTTGTAGCACCCAAATCTTTTATCTCAAACTCATTATTCAGTTGAGACTTCAAACTATCAATCTCCGACATGCTTTTGGCAGCTATAAGCATGTCATCTACATAGAGTAACAAGTAAACGAAAGAACCATCTGACAATTGTTTATGATGCACGTAACTGTCAAAATTACTCCTTGAGTAACCACTGCCCACCATAAAGGTGTCAAACAACTTATACCACTACCTTGGAAACTACTTTAAGCCATATAATGACTTTTTCAACTTGCAAACATGATCTTCTTTATCTTTCATACAAAACCCTCTGGTTGTTTCATGTAGATAGTCTCCTCAAGCTCGCCATGTAAAAATTTTATCTTGACATCAAGCTGCTCAAGCTCTAAGTCAAACAAAGCAAGCAACACGCGAATAGAGCTATGCTTCACAACGGGTGAGAAACATTCATTGAAGTCCATACCTTCTCTTTGACTGTAGCCTTTTGCAACCAAGCATGCCTTGTATCTAGCATATTCAATCCCTGGGATGCCTTCCTTTTTCTTAAAGTCCCATTTCCAACCAACAATCTTTGAGCCCTTAGGCAATTTCACCAAATCTCATGTCTGGTTTTTGTGAAGAGATTCAACCTTTTTATTCATGGCTACAATCCACTATGCAGACTCACTACCAGTGACAACTTCTAAATAGGTAGAAGGCTCTTTCACTGCAATATCCTCTACCATGGTAAGTGCATACGCAACCAAATCTGCATACTCGAATCTCTGAGGTAGCCTAATGTGTCTCATTTCTCTACTAGTCACAATACTATATTACAGTTCTTCTTCTGCACCAGAGTCTAAGGGAAAACTCTATATAGAAACAATGGACTAAAGTTGAGTGCCCTCTTGCACTCTTTCTAAAACTCTAACCTGTAGCTCCACCTCCTTGCTATTACTCTGTTTATTCCTTGAAACATCAGTAAACTTCTTTCTCGGGTGAAATAGAACAGATTCATCAAAAATAACATCCTTACTAATAACTAACTTAGGTGACTTAGGATTAGTACACCACAATCTATAACCTTTGACTCCTTGTGCATACCCAATGAATATGCACTTCTTATCCCTGGGCTCAAGCTTACCACCATTCACATGATAATAAGCAAGACAACCAAATACTTTCAAATTTAAATAATCAAAAGGAGTACAAATCATACCTCATTAGGAGTTTTAGTTTCAATAGTAGTATTAGGAGAATGGTTCACCAAATAGCAAGCTATATTAAGCCTCAGCCCAAAATGCCTTAGACAACCTGGCATTCAAGAGCATGCAACGAGCTCTTTTTGTAAGAGTTTTGTTTATCCATTTTACGACTTCATTTTGCTGGGGAGTGCCACAAACTATGCGATGCCTTGTAATTCCCTCATTCTGATAGAACTTATTAAACTCTCCATCACAAAATTCTATGTCGTTGTCTCTTATAAGCCGCTTGACTTGTTTACCAATTTGTTTCTCAATCAAGATTTTTCAGTGCTTAAATGTAGTAAACGTCTCATTCTTGTGCTTTATAAAATACACCTAAATTTTTCTTAAATAATCATCAATGAATGTCAAAAAATATTGAGCACCACCCTAGGATGGAATGGTTGCAGGACCTCAAAGATCCGAATGGATGTAGTCAACTATACCATTGGTTCTATGAATCGCAGTATTGAACGTCACCCTTTTTTGTTTTCCCAAAACACAATGCTCACAAAAGTCAAGCTTTCCTATCGATTGTCTATAAAGCAAACTGTCTTTGCTCAGAATTGTCGTACCCCTTTGCTCATGTGACCCAATCACATATGCCATAAATGGGGAGGTATCTGACTCTGGATCAACTGAAGATGAAGATGAAACACCTGTAAAACCAACAATTGTACTTCCCTAAAGAACGTAAAGGTCATTTACTTTATTACCTTTCATCACAACCAAAAATCCCTTACAAACCTTTATAACTCCACCTTTAATAGAGAACTTGCAACCATTGGAATCCAAATTGCCCAAAGAAATCAGATTTTTCTTCAAGTCCGGTATGTGCCTTACATTTGTCAAAGTCCTCACAATTCCATCATGCAAACGAATTTGAACTGTACCTATCCCAATTATCTTAGAGGCCATCTTGTTGCCCATTAAGACTGAACCGCCATTGATTGTATCATAGGTGGTGAACCAATCGCGATTAGAGGTCGTATGATAGGAGCAACCCGAATCAAGAATCCACTCCTCATTAGAGCAATTATCAAAAACAATAACTGAAAGGTCATTATTTGCAACCTTAACGATTTCTTGTGTAACACCGACAACATTAGGAGAATTAACATTCTTCTTTCCTCATTGTTCTTTGAGCCTAGGACAGTAGATTTTGTAATGCCCAAACTTGTGACAATAGTAACATTCAATGTCACTCTTGGGTGTTCTAAACTGTGATCGACCTCTAGATCTATCTTGGCCTCTTTCTCTGCCTCTGCCTCGACCTCTACTGTTACCACTATCAGAACCCCTTTCATTAGGTCAACCTCTATTATTAGAGGAATCCAAAAAACCTTTCACAAACAGGCCCTCGACTTGTACATATTAACTACCTTTCCCATTCAACTTAGTCTTCAACTCTTTTGAGTTTAAAGATGCCTTAGCATCTACTAAAGAGATGGTCTCCCTTCCATATAACATGGAATTAACAAAAGTTTCAAAAGAATTAGGCAATAAACACAAAACAATTAGGGCGTGGTCTTCTTCTTCAACCTTAACATCAATATTCTTCAGGTCCATGATAATTTTATTAAATTCATTAAGGTGCTCATTAATAGACATACCTTCCTTTATCTTGAGGGTGTACAACTGCTGCTTCAAATACAAACGATTGGTCAACAACTTCTTCATGTACAAATTCTCTAGATTTTTTCAAAGCCTAAAAGCGGATTCTACATCTGATACCTCATGTAAGACACCATCAGAAAGAGTTAACTGAATGGCGCTATGCGCCTTTTCTTGTATATTAATCTTTTGCTCTGCGGTCACCGTTGTTGGAAATGTGTTATCCAAAACCTTTGCCAAACCTTATTATCGTAACAAAGCGTGCATCTTGATGCGTCAAAGGCCAAAACTATTTTGACTGTCAAACTTCTCTATTTCATATTTTGTGGTAGCCATCACCAAAAGCTCTAATGCCAATTTGTTGTGCAACAGAAGCAGAAAAACAAATAACGAAGAGAAAAGAAACAAACATAACAAGAACAAGAGAACACCAAATATACGTGATTTGGCAAACAACCTATGTCCGCGGGCGAAGCACAGCAAAAGATCCATTATCAAAAGTGAAGAATACAAAACAGGGTGTTAAAACCCACTCACAAATGTCTAAGAAGACTTCCTGCTGCTCTCTCTTTCTCTCTCTCTCATCTTTAGCAATAATACATTACATAGAGAAAGGGGTTGTTGGCACACGAGTGCCAATTGCACCCTCTAAGTACCAATTGCACCCTCTAAGTGTCGATCGGCACTCCATGAGTGTCGATTGCACCCTCTGAGTGTCGATCGGCACATGCGTGTGCCGATGGGCCATTTTCCAACTTTCTCCAAATGCTCTGAAATTTCTTGTACCAATTGATCAATAAAGAAAAAGGTTTTCTAGGTCCAATTGTTGATTGGTAGACCACAAAAAGTGCCTGAAACGGTTTGGGTGCTAGTCGGCTCAAGAATGCATGACACAAATAACAAATTTAATTATTAGTTAACTAATTTTCCCATTGAGTACACAAGTAGCTTCAATTTTTTTAAATTAATCAGTGTAATTAGATAGGAATTATTGAACTAAACGGTAAACCGATTGTTCATAGATATAAACTTAATACCAAGTTCTAAACATAATATAGCCAAGTGTTAAATTAAAAGATATTCATCATCCAAAATATCAAGCAGAATAAAGATAGTAAGAACATAACACTGAGTCTTATATGGGAAACCCTCATGGGAAATAAAACTTACATCTGAAAGAAAAATCCACTATGAATCCAATCCTTATAAAGAGACATCAGACCTCTATAAACTAACCTTACTAAAATCCGTTTTAATCTTCTGCCATTAGTCAACATTCACAATCCTTTCTGTTATGATCTCCCATATTTTCAATTGCGTTTTTACCAACGATCTTCTCTATAGAAACCATTTTTACCACTAATTTGAGCTCCACATATCAACATTCTATCGTGTCATGGTAAATAGTAAACCTAAGAATCAATCTTCGATGCAAAGATACATAATAACCTTTGTGAACAAGGGACTATATGAAATCCTACTCTAAATATGTATTTAGGCTAAATGATTCATAGAGAGAAACAAGTTACTCAATACAAGACTACCTCTTAGATAAATAAATCCACCACAAAAATATGTTCTTTCTATATCTACTTCTACGTATGGCTTTGCCTTATGGTGATTCTCGCTTAAGATATATTTTTAGGCAACCAACCCTAATAAAATTTGCAAATCAAACAACCAATCAAAATGGATGAAATTCCACACGCATTCAAACGGAAGTGAGGTCTCCAAAGGCTATTGGAAATCAACTCGGGTATTTCAACAAAAATAAACGTGAATTTTTCAATAAATTCATTATTAGAAAATAAAAAAAGGTTAGAAATTTTTTAAAAATACTTTTCCAAAAGTGATTTAGCCTATAGTTAAAACTAACTCACTTAGGACTAAATTAACCATAGTAAAATTCATAGCTAAACTTTAACTTGAATCACTAGACACACTAATGTTATCCTAATCATGTATGTGAGTGCCTAAGTGTGAATTAACTTTCTCAAGTATGATCTGAAACAACATAGTGATCATAGAAGTCTTCTTAAGATGTGAGAACTATAATTTGAGTTTGACACGATCAAGTCTACAATGTGAAAATTGACTAACGATGCATGCTTCAACGAGACTGATCTACACCTAGCAATTATAGACTTAATATAAACATTTGGAATGAATTGCCAACATGTCATAAAGAGAGAAAGTTCTAAATCATTTTTAACTCAAATTTCCTAAAAATCTCCCATTTGGCAATTTCATGACAAATTTAAAAATAATTTTTTACTATATTCATCCATTAAATTTTTTCAAAACCAAAAATCAAACTAAGATAATAATCCATGAGAACTTAAAATCTACGAGTGAAGTAGATATATGATTGTACATAACACAACTTAAACAAATATCATGAGTATCATTTTTGTTATGAGAAATAACAAATACCAAATAATCCCTGAAAGAGAAGTATATAGAAAATAATTTTTCATTACAAAATATTACTCCCTTTTAATTAAAGTAGATTAAAATAAAAAAAATAGTATCTCCCCCTTTTTGTCATAAAGTGGCAAACGAAAGTAGAAAAGAGAGATAATAAGGTAGATTATACCAAAACAATTAATATAATATCATAGTAAGAAAAATAACGTAAAACCACATATGATATAGTAGACTATTATAAGGGAAAATGTTAAAAGGCTAAAACTGAGATGTATTTATGAAAAAAAAATGTTGTGCTAATATATATGTCCAAAAAAGATAAAGGATTTAGATACATAAAAAATAATGAATAAAAAAACAAGTATCTAATCTAAAAATTATTTCTCAGATCCATCTATAGACTCATCATCTGATGCATAAATGTCATCATCTCAGTCATGTCGAACAACACCAGTATCAACCTGACTATCAGAATCATATAAGGCACTAGCTAGATCATATTGTGCTACACATCGAAGTGCATCTACCTAGTCATGAAGATTATCCATCTGGTGATCTTGATATGTGAAGCGCTACTCAACGAATATCTAGAGCGACGCAATTTACTCCATGACCTGTGTGAAACATTAAGTCCAGGTTTAAGGCTAAGTAGGCATAGACAATGTGGACGCTCTAAAAGTACCACCAACAAGTGGATCGACAACAGCAAGAGGTAGCGGTCTGTTATGTCTAGGTGTCATCAGGGTGCTAGTGATCCTAGTTTTCTATGTAAGCAGGAAAATCCTAGGACATTTTTTAAGGGTTAACGAGTTTTGAGGGCTACCTTTCTAGAACAATGAAATATGCATTAGGGGCAATACTTATCAAATGCTTTAATTTTTCTCATTGTGCTTAGGATTTCTTACTCCCCCTCCTAATCATATATATCATATGAAAAGGTGATAACAAGTTTATGGTATATCTTTATATCAGAATATCTCAAAATTTTGAGATCAAGATTGAATCACGAAAAAACTAGAATCCAAGTCTTAAAAGTATCAATAAATAAGAGATACCAAAAGATGGAAAATGTAAACACCTCAACATGACAACATGTTATTTAACATGAAGGAGAACAAAATTTTTCCAGTAAGTGAATGAAAATATGCCCAATTTCATCCCAAATGGATAACTAAAATTGTAATAAAATGTCATCCATGCCGATTTCATTGAAGCCCTTAGTCAGTTGTGTGGTCATCTCTATAGTTGTGCACTACCATTAATGTTCCAAGAGATATGGAGGAGTTATCTAAATAGATGTTCCCTCTGACATTTTTTATTGTTGTTAATAAAATGTGTAGTTATCCTTGAAAAGAGAAATGGTGGCAATCACATTTGTTGTCTGTCTCTTGTGTGCACATCCACTCAAAAGTGAGAACCTGCTCTTATACCAATTGAGGAATATATAACAAAGACATGAAAGACGTTCCAAATTTTTGTACTATATAAAAACTAGTGATAATAAGTGTCTATCAAAAGTGCAAAAGAATTTATTAATTTTTAATTAATTAATACTCTATTTAATTAATAAGAAATGCAGATTTAAAATAGCATTCTTAATCAAAATGAACTACTATCAAAAACATCCTTCTATTTAATAACTATGATATTAAGTTCATGAAATTATAATAACAATAACAATATAGATAAACATCAAGCATCCATGGAAAATAAAGAAATAAGACATCAAATCTATGTGGGAAACCTAGCTTTTGGGAAATAAAACCCACCGTAGCTGCAAAAATCTACTAATAGAAAAGAATGATGTACAAGTCCACAAAGTATTATCCCATAAATAATTAACCTACCTCCTCCAGTAATTTACCTACTAATCTGTTTACAACGTTTCGTCACACCCTTCAACTTCGATCATCTTTTGTCAGCTATAGCACCAACCACAATCCTCAAATACACTCACTCTAGCAATGTGTAAGCTCCATGGAATGATTGTCTATATTCTAACTACTATATGATCTTACGTGTACTACTGACACTAGGTACACATCAACCACAAGGAATAACACCTTGCAATAATTTGACTATATGAATAAAATATGAAGCAATCATTATCTCAGTATTTTTTTTTACTTCAAGAGGTTAGGAATTTTTTATTATGTACACCACAATCCCCTATTTATACTAAAAATGTCACGACCCGAAACCCACCCTAAGCGGATCAACGGATCGCGATCACCGCCCCGAGACCCGAGGGCCCCGAGACAAGGCTCGCATCTGCAGCGGTATCGAATAGATGTGCTACACATGGTTGCGGAAGCGTGAAAAACTTTTTCTTTTCTTTTCTCATTTTTAAATTAGGCACATCCGTCCGATACTGCTGTTTCCATACATAGCATACATGGTTACACATTCAGAGTATAACTAAAACTTAAAGACTTCATACATTAATACAATACATATTCGGTTGCCCTGAGGGCTTATTACACATCCTTACATTGTTTACTAATACAAAACGTACTGCTAATGTTTATAGGTTCTTCAAGAAAAACTACTTAAACATATCTTTCCAAAAACAGCCAGACTCATCGTCGATG
Source organism: Nyssa sinensis (assembly GCA_008638375.1). Taxonomy (NCBI): domain Eukaryota; kingdom Viridiplantae; phylum Streptophyta; class Magnoliopsida; order Cornales; family Nyssaceae; genus Nyssa; species Nyssa sinensis. The sequence goes on from CM018040.1 coordinate 13,586,832, forward strand.
TCCTTAAGGCCCTGTCTGCTGCATCACCTGAAAGGGGGGGTCCGAACAAAGTCCGGGTAAGCTAATCTAAGCTTGTGAGCAATTCCAGTGTTCGTCATGGGGTTTTCAATTAGCAGTGGTTTTTAGTACATAAAAGTTGTAAAACATTCACTGCCAATTGCTTATACAATTTAGAATACAAGGTACATGCATTCTTAAAACAGATAGCTTTGAAACATTTAAAGTATTCAAGCTAAACTCGTACGTCGATAAATAGAGTATATAACTCAAAACATATGCATTTCAAATGGCTTGAAAACATTTAAAGTATCCAAGCAAAACTCGTACTTCATCAGATAAGTATATAACTTAAAGCACATAGATATGTATTTGAAAATGAGGGTAAAACCTGCTTTCATTTCCAAAATCACTTTGTTATCTTTTCTCTTTAATTAGGTGGAATCTGTTTCGAACCAGACTCCCATTTTACTGCCAATACTGTCGATCTCATTTGCCTGGGGGATTAGATCCTGCTACCGGGCATTTACTGTTGAATCCCGAAGGATTTCAACATCACATAGGGTGGTACTTAGTACCGTTTATCTTGTAAAACATTTATCACATAACTTATTCAATAGATACTTTCATGAATATTAAAAACATGAAATGTATAATTTTCTACAATAGGACTTCAAATACTTGTAACTATCAAATTCAGGATATTTAACATAATTTGGCATTTAAAACTTTAGACATGCTGAAATATGTTTTAAGAAAAACTATGATAAATACCAATCACTGAGCATGTCATATAGTGTTATAAAACAGTACTATTAAAAGCTGAATCATGTAAATACTGAATTTGAAACTTCAAATACTTCATATCTTTGAACTTAAAACTTTTTCAAATCCATGGAGTTAAATCTCCAATTCAAACACAAGGTTACTCACCTCGATTCTTTAGGGTTAGTGCTAAAATGCGCTTTCCCACTTTCTTTGTAGTTCCTAAGAACAATTCATAAACACCTCATCAACTTCACATTCATTGTAATATCATCTCGATATTCCTTAACTTATGCTTAAATCGTATTAGATCCTAAAACGATTTCACAATTTCATAGGTACTTAATTTTAACTCGTACTTGTAACCTATGACATAATTTAACATGTTAGAAATTGAATTTATTTCAATTTATACTCTTCTGGGAGTTCCATTAACTTTAATTTAAAGTTATTTATTTGACATGTTTACGTGTCGTGTCTTTTCGTATTTCGTTTTTCGTACACGCCTTAGTATTTGTACTTTGGCAATATTTCAGTTCATAGTCATCTAACAGATGCTATTCATCAAATTTTATGTCTTTTTATTTTAGACATTTCTTTTGGTCGAATAGACTCTACCATTGAGTCCGGAGTGTCCAAGAAAGTCAGTTTAGGCTTTCCAATCATTTAATTCGGACTGTTATATGTAAAAGGGCAAAATGGTCATTTACCGTTTTACGTGTCATATTTTTCTGTACTTCGTTTCGTAATTTGGACTCCATTTTTGAGTCCGGGATGTCAAAGAAAGTTAATTTAGACCTTTTCTGATCTCATTTCGGCTTTAGGGGTACCAGGGGTATTTTGGTCTTTTTACCCCTTTACGTGTCTTTATTTTTCGGGACCCCGTTTCGTGTTGTGGACCTCACCATTGGACTCAGAAGGTCCAAGATAGTAAGAATACACTAATAACTTGTAAATTTTGGGTCAGGGGTATTTTGGTCATTTATCCCTTACGTGTATTTATTTTTTTTTTGGGCCCCGTCTCGTAAAACGGACCCTACCATTGATCTCAGAATGTCCAAAATAGTAAAATTACACTATTCATAAGCTTAATTTGGACTTCATTTGCCCTATTTTGAGCCAAGGGTAAAATAGTAATTTAACCTTATTTATTAAATAATTAAATTAATTATTTAATTATTTAATTATTTTTCAGGGGCCTTAATGCTTAAATTTTCCCTCAGTTGGGCCACAGTACCATTTTTAAAACTTTTGGGGTCAATCCGTAAATAGATAAAGTGTTGGTTTATTTTATTTTTTTTTAATTAATTAAATAAACCAAAGGGTTCGGTTAAAATATAAGTGAACCGGTCTGGTTCAGGGGTAACCCAACCGGTCCATCCGGTTTATTACATGTGGTTGACGTCATGATGACGTCAGCCCTAGGTCTCTTTTAATTTAAACCGACACTCAAACGGCGTCGTTCCAATAAATCGGTGGCAAGCCCAGAGGCTGCCACCTGTCCGAGTCAACTCAGCCCCATTTTAAAAACGAGTTGACTCGTCTTCATCTTCTCCACTCCACCGACTGAAAAACCCTAATTCCCGAAATCCATTTCTTCCTATTTCGTGCATTTATACACAGCCAATCTACACTGTTTTGGTCCCAATTTATCCCCAAGGTATATACAAATCGTTTGGCATTCGTTTTGGAGTTTAAAATCCCTTCATCAATTCGGTTTTGGACATGATAGCTAAACCTGTATTAGCCTCGGTTCACACTCGTTTCTTGACCATTTTTGATAAGGTTTGGCTTGTTGTGATCCCCTCTTCATGGAGATCCAATTTTCATTTAAAGAAACGGCTTAAATCATGAGTTTAGAGGTTTGGGGTGTAAACCCGTAACTTGCACTTTGAGATTTGAGGATCGATTTTAGAGCTTCAGGATCGCGGGTGTAGGTTTTTAGCATGCTCATAGTGTCCACTTTAAGTCTTGATAAGCCAAATCAAGCTTAAAGAGACTCGGTTCAGACCTGCCATGGGCAAGGTATTCAATGGCTGTCGTTCTTGGGGTAGGTGTTTTTGGTTGTTTTGAAGCTCAAAATCCATAGCTAAACAAGTCTAAATATGTTCTATATATCATATACATAAAATGAAATTTTAAATCAGCTTATACTTAGAGAAATTCTAGAGAGAGAAAAAAGTTGAAAGCTTGAATTTTTCTCACCTTTCACCACTATTTCTCTTTCTTTCTTGCTCCAAACTCTTCCTCTATCTCCTCAGTTCTTCTTCTTTGGTTTCTTTCGTGAGAGAACAACATGCTTTACATGTTTGGCTTTTAAAACAAGGTAGCCGACCTCTCTCTCTCTCTTCATGTTCTCTCTCTCTCTACAGCTATCTCTCTCTCTCTACTTTCTGATTGTAGCCCTACACTAGCCCTCACTTCTCATAAATTTGATTTCTCTCTTTCCTACTTTGCATTAATTGATTCTAGATATTTATACATACATATACACATATATATACATATACACATATATACAAGACACACACACACACACCAACCGACACACACACACCTTCACACTTGGTCACCTTTTTACTTTTTAACTTATTCACATTTCTTTCATTTAATATATATATATATATACATATATATATAACTAATACATATAATTATACATTTTCCTATAATTAATTAATTAATTTAATAATTAATTAATTATATATATATATAATTTCTTTTTCTCGTAATACGTGCCATGTGACCCGGTATCCCGGGTCAGGATATTACAAAAAAGTTCATATATGTAGCCTAAACTTAGTTGGAAGAGGTATATTTAATGCACGAAACTGGCAAGTTCACAACTAGGTGGTACAAAATTATTGTTAGGTCACGTTTGGACGGAGAACTCTTTATCGTTCGGACGCGACCTTCCATTTGGATAGTCCTTGGGCTTCGTTCGGACAATCAAGCTACTAGAATTCACCTTACAATTTTTGACGTTAATAAATGCAAATTTTCAAAAAGTTATAATTTTAGGAAATAAATATTTCAGTGTAGAATATTTTGAAAACACATTTTGCATAAGTGTATTAACTTATAATCAAAACTAAATCACTTAATGTCCAATTAATCACATTTAAACACAATTCTAAACTTGCGAATAATTCAAAAGTGTGTGCCTAATATAGTATGCATGAGATGCATGAACACATAGCTTGAACTTGTACAATTCTTTAGACATTATTGTAATTGAGAGGCGTCTAGCTAGAGTCTTCATTAGCAGTAAACTAAGTGAATCAACACTAACCTAACAATTATGATATAAAGAAATATAATCTTTTAAAAAATAATTGTCAGTATAAATTGTTTAATTTTATTAATAGATACCATAGGCTTAGCACACGAGATATGTTTCACCGATGGTAGAATACAAAGCTATAGGATTCTATATATTTTAACAATTTAAATTTTGATTCTGTAGACCTAAAGAGCATTCATTTTGAGATTTCGTAATTTGTTGGGGGATAGGTAATAAGATTTTGATTACAAGTTATAAGATCTTGTGGATAGATTTTAGATTATGAGAATATTAGATTAGTATTTAATACAATCTTTGAGCTATTTTTATTTTGGTAGATAGAAGATTCTAACAAAGAAAAATAGTGTAAACAGTGTTATCTCATTAAAAGGTGTTCTCAAACCTTTTAAAGAGTATCACTAGTTGAGAAGATTCCACAATGTAGGAAATTTTTAAGGAAATAATACTTTGGATTTATGTCCTTCCCTAGAAAAAAGGAAAATCCTAGGACATTTTTTTAATGTAAAATGATTATTGTTAAGGATTAAATGTTTATTTGATTAGTCAATTGGGGAGTTTTCAAAAATTGTAGGGACTTAGTTTATTTAAAGGCTTACTAGTATATGTTCCACTTTGAAGGGATCATGCCACTCTTGGACATGCTCTACTCTTAGAAGGTCATTCCACTCTTGGATGCCCACACCTGGTCGTGCCATTCTATGTTGCACAACTCTCTTGGTCGCGCCACTCTTAGTTGCTTCCCCACTTCATATTCCCCATATTATTTCACACCCTAACCATCTAATGGTTGCCTATGGTTGAGGGTAGGCCTGTCACGCCCCGAATTCCAGCGAACCCGAGGCGCGAGTAACGAGACAGAAAGAAATAAAATAATAAGGAAATAAAAGATAATAATGACATTCTCATACATTCTGTAAGCTGTTCTGATACATACATATGGTCTGGTCCATTTCTTCACCACATACAAAATAAAATACAGTCGCGGGCTTATGCCCTTACACAATATCAAAAGCGCCCCTTGGGCCTAGCATGGCCCTTAATTAACTCATCTCCACGTCTCGCACAGCTGGGACGTCATCTGAAATGTTTGCCCCACTAAAGGGGTCAGCTCAATATGCTGGTACAATATAATGCTAATGCAAGAAACAGAACTAAGGTCGTGGCATGTGCAAGTGTACAGTTATTTCTATATGGCATTCGATATCTTGATGGCAGCATATAAACAATATGCAGTATATGAGCTGTATGCGTGACATACCCGTGCAACTCTATGCCACCCATGTCTCATGATACGGTCATTCTCTGCTGGCATGAGTACCGCCGCGTATGTCTCGCTTCACGGTCCGGAATCCGTCAGGCAGGCAAGTACCTATTGGCCGATTTTGGGTTTTTCACCACAAGATCTGCACCCTCATAATGCAAAGCACCAAGTGCTTACCCACACCATGTCCAAGGAATTACACTATGCCAATATGCTCTGATCTCATCATGTCATAATGCAATCTCAATGATGCATCTCATTCATACATAAAACATGCTTTCAAGTACACAATTCATAATATCAACAGTTCTTCAAAGCATATAATTCACACACCACACTAACACATGCGATATACCCATAATCATCATCCAACTTAACAAGATAGCACGTAGCACATAAGCATGTGAACACTCAGGCAAACATGTGAACAATCAATGCAACAAAGCAAGTATTCCTAATCTCAATTATATTTCTTACTTAACACAATATATCGTACCTGATAATTGATCTCAACTCAAGAAGGTGTACTCGAAGTATGGTAGAATCACAGTGAGAATGCCGAAGGTCAGATCACCTTCTCCTTGCCCTCTCGTGTTCCTAAAATCATAACATGAGATTCAGTTCATTGTCCTTTGAATTATGCTATTCATCAAATTTTATGTCTTTAATTCATAAGTTTCTATTTTGCTAAATTAGACTCTACCATTGAGTCCGGAACGTCGAAGAAAATAAGTTTAGGCTTTTGTAGAATTCAATTCGGATACCTAGGTTCAAAAGGGCAAAACAGCCATTTTGCACTTTACACGTGTCCTCACATTTCGTGACCTCTTTTCACAATTCGGACTCCACAGTTGAGTCCGGAATGCTCGAGATAATTAAGTTTCACTATTTGTTTACTAAATTCGGAGTTCATTTGACTGTATTTCAATTCAGGGGCATTTTGGTAATTTTATATGTTACTACGGGTCTTTTATTTTTTTCGGGACCCGTCTCGTAAAATGGACCTCGTCATTGGCCTCGGAATGGCCGAGATAGTCAAATTACACTAATGACTTGTCCCATTTGGACTCCGGATTATTTTAGAATATTTAAATAATTAAATTAATTAAATTAATTAATTAATTAATTAATTTAATTAATAATTCATTAATATTTTATTCAGAGGGTCAGATTACAATTTCCCTAAAGTTCAGGGGTCGAAGTGGAATTTCAGAAAGTTCTGGATCAATTTTCAATTATCAAAAGTTCAGGGGCAAAATTGTAATTTGCAAAACCCTATTCTATATTCGGATAACCAAACAGGGGATAGGGTTAAAATTGGGATAGGATATCCCTGTCTCCAATTCAATTTTCAATTTCAATTTATTAGTCATGCAACCAAACAGACCCATTTGGGTTTTTAATTTAAAACAGGGATGCGACACGTGGCGGGGGCGGACCGGCACAAGCCCAACCCGACCCGAACCGACCCGACCCAAGCCCGGATCAGCCCCCCTTCGTCCCCGACTTTCCGGCGGTGAACCAGTAGGGTTCCGGCGCCTTCTCCGGCGCCGGCGACCGATCTCCGGCGACTTTTTCATGTTTTCAAAATGCCATTTTCTTCCTCCCTTCCCAAGGACTCTAAATCTACCCTCCATTTTCATCAAGACCCACTCAACCGTCTCGAATAGGGGGTTTAACAGCTCCGGCCGGTTTTCCGGCGAGCTGGTTTTTCTTAATTTTCTTCTCGGTTCTCGACTGTTTTGGTTCATTTCTTTTTCTATCTTCTTTCTGCACTTCTTAGGATCATTTCTATCTCATTTAAACCAAGCTTAGCACATAAAATACCAAGTTCCAACTCATACAACCGAGACCTGCAACCTAGGTTTTCTCCCTAGTTTCTCAACCGTTTTCTATCATTCTTTTTGCATTTGAAAGCTAAAATCATGCTTTATAAAACCCTACGGTTTAAACCAAACAAATCATGCTTTTTAAATTTAAAACAGAAGCACCCACTTACCTAAAATTTCTGATTTTCTCCTTTTGGTTTGCTTCCTCTTGGTCCTCTTCTGCTTCTTCCTTTTCAATCCCTTTCTTCTACATTTTCCTTTAACTCACGGATACACACACACATACAAAGAACACTCACAACCGTCCCTCTTTCTCTCTCCTCTCTTTCTCTCTCTATTTCCCTTCCACTTGCAGCCTTCCTTGACTTCTCTCACCCTGCATCAGCCCCTTGTTTCTCCCCAAATACAGCTTTGCATTTAATGCAAAGCTGCCTATACACCTATATATATATATATCAATCATCATATACTAGTTACACACACTAAACACACACACACCTAGCTGCCACCTCACACACACTCACACACCAGGTCTGTGGCACACACACACTGCCATATATATACCTACACATACATATTCACACATATATGTACATATACCATTTTACACATACACATTGATAACATCCCCCACACATATATACATGTTACATACACATAACCCATACACATCAAAATTTTATAATACCAATAATAATAAAAAAAAAAAAATATTTAATAACCAAGGAAAATTCTTATATATAAAAAAAAAATTTCGGGTTATTACAAGGCCTTAGGGGGCTCTTGAAGCTTGGTATACAACTATGGTGCAACTGTCACGGTGCACTATAGTTCCTCAAGGGATTCTTAGGGTTATGTGGTTTGGTGGCTAAAGTATTGGGTTCACTAAGGTGTGTCACGCACCGTCAATATAAGCGCGGTATACCTTAGTCATTCTAGAAAGAGAGATTATTCTACAACCTTCGGGACACTTGGAGTCACCGCTATAATTGTCGCTCAAACATAATGGTCTATCACGTGCCTTGAACTAATCACGTGCACTGACTACTATAAATACCACTACCTCACCTTTTGAGGAGGGGAATGCTCTCATGGGCACTTCACACTAGAATCCTTGTATGGTGTGTTTTAGGAATCTCGTGGAACTCTCATCCACAATTTGCGATTATCGCGAAGCTCTCATTTGGAATTCTCGCAACACTTCTCCACCTTACTCTCTCTTTCTTTAGATTGTCTTTACTTTCACATTCCACATTTTTTCAGATTCCCTTTGACTATCTGACATATAATTTTCACTCCTTGTATGAATTTTTATTTCTAGTTAACACCTTCGTGCCATCATCACTACTCACAAAAATAAAAAACCAATTTAGAATACTATTAGTTTAAAATAAAATATGTGAATATTTACTCTAAATTTGACATTATTATAGTTAGAAGATTTTAATATAATAATATTGGGAACTAGCTTTGTTCATATAGCACTGGTGTCTATTTGTTATGGAAAGATAAATCTTTGAGAGTTTGATTTATAGATGAGAATTAAGATATGATTTCTATTCATAAATAAAAAAATGTTGTTTCCTCAGTAACTTAATGATTTCCTTACTAATTGGATGAACACTTGATTATTCTGTATCAAAAGTCATTAGTTACTTGAAGTGTAAATTAAGAAGTGTAATTTTCCACGGTTTAAAATATTTATTATTTGAGGAGAATCACTTCAAAATTTAAGTAAAATGTTCTTACTATAACTTGAAGATATTAAAGTAACATAAGTGTGATGATTCATTTGTGTTTTAGTCATATATAGTTAAATATGCTGAATAGGACACATGAACTGATATGATTAAAGACTTGGATTTGTAAAATGTGAAGAACCAAACTTGAGAGAGAGAGAGAGAGAGAGAGAGAGAGAGAGAGAGTGAGTGAGTGGGTGTGTAATATCTAAAATTATTATTATTAATATTTTTCTGATACAAGTAATGTGGAGAGAAAAATTTTAACAATTATGTTTGTGTACAGCGAGTGAGTCGTGTATATAAAAAAAAATGAATCTTTTCATCTCGAATAAGCCAATTCTTAATACCCAAAATTATTATTATTATTGTAAATAATAATAAGTTAAGGAAAAAATAAAAAGTCCTTAAACTAATTTTTTTAATTCAAAAAGTCCATGTTATATTTTTTTTACCTAAAAGATAAAAAAAAATTAATACAAAAAAATCTAATTGTTAACTTTTATCTTAACACCGTTAAAAAAATATTATTGATTAGACCAAAATAACTTTCAAGATACATTTTAAAAAATATTAAATAATAGATACAACAAATTTTTTAATTTAAAAAAATACATAACATTTTTTATTTATTTAGAATGCTTAAAAAATAAAAATTTATTTTATATATCTTTAGTTATGTTTTTTTTTTTTTTTAAAATGTATCTGGATGAATATTTTAGTATAATGAGTAATATTTTTTAAGTTATTTATATGAAAATTAATAATTAAACTTTTTTGTATTAATTTTTTTAATAAAAAAAATGTATCACAGGTTTTTTTTTTAAATTGAAAATTTTATTTTATTCTTAATTCATTTTTTATTTTTTTGAAAGTTGAGGTCCATTAGTAGGAAAAAAACAAAAAAATTCCCGAAACAATTCGGGAAATGATGGGTTCCTAGAGAGAGTGCGTGTTTTGGCACTCCAATTGGCCAATTGAAGAGATGATAGGGGAGACTGCTCTCTTTGTGGATACTCTCTGGATTTATCTGTTGAAGGTGACCTTAAAAAATGCCTCTTTTGTTGTGATTGATTTTTCATCGTTAATCAAGTATTACGGATTATTTAAACACCATGTATTTGTTCTTGCATACACACTTGGGGTTACGTTTGAGTAGATCACTCTGTTTGAATTTTGTGGGTGATGTTAGGATCACTCTGTTCGAGTTTTGCCGAAGTTTTCTATTTGTAGTAGGTTCGACGTATCAATTTTTGCTATCGTGCATGTGATGTGTTTGATGGAAGGTCTCATAGGGCGTGGGTGTTATGTTTGGCGCAGTTTTAGATGCATTGGTGCAAGATGAAGTTGGTTTGAAAAAACATGCCTGGGATGACAATAAGGCTATAATTTTAGTTAATTTCTGCAATTATTATTATTATTATTATTATTTTGGAAATCAAGAGAAGTTGTGCTGAAATATATTTTGTTTGGCAAAAGATCCCGAAAAAAAGTGCTACAAAATGGACTTTAAAGCTGCTGAGTTTTCAGAAAAAATCCCATGGTTTGTTATTGTCTGCTAATTCAGTCACAGTTTTGTGTATTACAAGTGTTGTCTGGTTTGTCTAAGTTCCCAACAATATTAGAATATTGTAAGGGACTATTAGATATGCATTATATGCAATTAAGAGCCTAAAATTTGATCAATGGCTCTTATTTGTTGAATTGAAGTTGATGTCCTGAACATGTGATTTGCTGAGATCTAGTGCAACCAATTCAAACCAAAAATCGCTTTGGGATCCATATTTGAAATCTCAAAATTAATTGCATATTAGAAATTAAAGAAAATTTAGTTTTAGCTAAAATTTGATTTAGAAGATTTCTTCCTTACCAGAAACTATTTGAAAATTAAATACAGTTATGTCCTAATGTATGTCCTAATGTTTGTTTACTATATGATAATTGGGATTGTAAGGGGATTTGTGTCGAGTTCTTTTGATATATTTTAGTTTGGGATATTAAGGCAAGTGGCCTTAAACCTTTCTAGTTATCTTTCAAAAAAATAATTTATGAACCTTTGAATTATTTGCTTTGAGACATGTTATGATACATTTCAAATGATTTTCTTTTTATAAAGATTGGAATATACTTGAAGAATTATTTCATCTCTCTATACTTGTTTAAAAATTTAAAAGATCAGCATCTCACTTTATTGAATATGAATTTTTGATTGTTGGAATGAACAATTTGTTGATAATTGGTTGGTCTGGACTTGGGATTTAAGACTGAACCTCATTTGATCAAATGTGTGTTTGCCAGATGATTCTTACTAACAATGTTTTGGATCCGGCTAGTGGGGTTATATGCTTTTGGGCCTTGCCTGTGGGGGTTATATTTTGATACTTTGATCATTCTGGAACTATTTTATTGAAAATGCATTGCAAGAGTTAAGTGCAGTATTTTGTGCCTTGTCACAAGGTTACAAATGTGGCCATATTTTTGTTGTTTGTTGAGCTAAAGTCTAAATGTGTTTTACATTAAAATACAAATTTCTGGTATCATATGAGAATTGTTTTAAGAACTTAGCCTTGTTAAATATTGTTTTTCCTACTTAATTGGGCTTGTTTTGTAAAATGTTTTATATGCATGCTTCATCCAACTACTTAAGGTTGGTTACTTGTTGCATTGTCAAGCTTAATCCTTCCATTTTTTACAGCACAATTTCTTTGATTTATCGACAGAATAACATGGTTTGGGTGGAACGTTGAGGGTTGACTTAGTGGAATTAGTGTTAATTTAATTTAATTTTTAATTTCTTTTTTGAGACATTTCTGGAGATGTAATTTGGGTATTGTATTGGATTTATGATAGTTTGCTCTTACATGTGGTTTGGAACTATAACTTGTTGACCTTTTCGATTGCTCTGAATTTCTACTACCTACTATTGTTGATTTTGAATTTGGATAGTGTGTGAATAAATTACAGGTTGAAGATTTGCATGATTTTAGGGAATTTCTTTATGGACATGTGGCAGTTATCGCGCCTTTGAGACGTGCCTTCAAGTTTGGGGTGAGACATCATTGTCACAATCCTGGTCACGTTAATTTCGATTGTTCCGTAGAAAAGAAGACGATTAGGGAAAAAGTTAGGAATGAAAAAGTGACTTAGTATGGTAGTTATGATTCTATGAGTGAACAGTCCGATGATGAAGAGTCTTAAAGTGAAAAGGTTGCAAATTTTGTAACCTTAAACACGTCTCTAAATAGTGACACTTCAAGGTCTAGTTTTAGCTCTAATGAAAGGAGTAGGTCTTTTAGAAAATGAGGCAATGCAAGAGATGTGCGAGAAATTGCTTCAAAAGCATGTTATCTGCTTTTGATCAATTACATGATGTGTATTGATTAATACTGGTCTAAAGTCCAATTATAGAATGATTAATTAACCCTCGTTGATATTTTTTCTAAATGTCAATTATTCAGTTCACATAATCAGGTAAAGAATAACTTTGAACATAGAGTTTTACGTCGAAACCCAATTGGGAAAAACTACTAGACATCATCCAGTCAATCAATGCACTGTAAAGATCAAGGAGTTTACAGACATGACTTGACTTATAGATTGACAAATAGTTCCACTAGCTTTGATGAAACCAATCTTGAACTCAACACTTGAATCTATAAGCAACCTTTACAGTTTGCAATGTTTGAACCCACGAATACTAAGACCACTATTTGCGTCAATGAATCTCGACATCTACCAACTGCAATCTCTATCAAGGAATCAACAAAGTCCTAATCCCCATGTAGGAATAAAAATAAGTCTAGGTTCTTAAAACTCCAAGAGATTTGTTTATTCATCTCCTGAATATATAAGTGCAGTGTAGAGAAAATCACAAGTTGAAGTTCTCGAAAGTTGTATGAAAATATCTCCCAAGAACTCTTAAAAAATCTTTTGAAAACTATATGAAAAAATTTCTCAAAAGCTGTTGTAGATAGGTGGTCAAAAAGTTTTGTCCAAATAGGGTTTTGTATCCTTTAAATATAATTGAAGAAAACTAATCAAATTGGGACTAAGATATAAGCTAGGTTCAAACGCAGGTAAGTAGGTACAAAACCACTGAGGTTACGTTCAAAATACTTTGAACGCAAAGAACTGATGTTTTAAAAATGCAGGTTTTGGATATCTAGATTCGAACCTAATTGACTAGGTTAAATCCTACTTTGAAGCTAGTTTATTGGAGTTTTGAAAGCTTGAGAAAATTTACTTTTTGAAACACTATTTCAACCCAGCAAGGTCAATTTCAAACATGGTTTCAACTAGTTGTGAACTCAATCCTCACATTAGAACGCTAATGCAGATGCGCATTTTGAACCTATGATATCTCACTCACCCGAACTCGGATAGGGGGTTCTCTACTATCATTGAAAATCTCATGAAGTGCATATTTTGATTTGTAATTAGAAATATCACGGTAAGGTCATTCCAAATTTTTTTCCGAAATTCATTTTGAGTGACTTTGTTTGAAAAAGTTACAAGATCAACCATATATGTTGAAAAATAATTAAATTGAACTTCCAAGCTATCTAAATATACTTTTAACCGAAATCAAGTGTGTATGTGTGTCCAAAATATGTCAAAGGCTTTAGGTCCACTTAACTTTCCTAAATATATAACAGGAGCTTGGAATGGACATATTCAAAGCGTGATCTCAATCTTCGACACTTCAGGCTTGCGAATTACAACTTATGGACTCAATTAAGATCATTATAACCATTTGTTCATCATATGGAATATGCTAACACTCAATTTATGACAAATTTTGACTTTAGAAAGTGTACTATCACTAAATCCTTAAACAAGAAATTGAAGCTTTGAGAGAGAGAGAGAGAGAGAGAGAGAGAGTTGAGATTGAAATTGAGAGTTTGAAATTAAAACTGAAAGAATTTAAGGGTCAAATTACAACTTTGAATTTCAAAAAATCTTCTCTCAGTATATAAGATAAAATGTCTTGGGGTGCAACATCATGATGTGGTGCAACAAAACAATTCCTTGCAGTCAAAGATGAACCTTATTGTAAAGGAATTGAAAATGAAGATAGAAGATCTTCAGAAAGAAGAAAAATTTAAGGAAAGCAAGTGGGTGTGTGATAAAACAGGTTTAGTGTACATGATGCAAAAGGAAGTCACTAAACTTTTGCTACCTAAGACTGCAGGAAGTCCTTCTAGGAAAATTGAACAACCTAATCGGTCCATACAAGGACACACCCACACATGAATTTATTTGTACTTATTTGTTCTAGTTATGGTGTGAAAGAGTATGTATTGCAAGAATGCTGAGTCAAGAGGAAAAATAAAAGCAAGTACTAAGGTGGGTTTAACACTGCACATTTTAGAGATAACTTAGTGTTTATAGGAAGTTGCAAAACCTTATGAATTTGTTAGGTGATAGACAATCATCTAAGAGTGTTAGGTATTCCTTTCAGAATTTATTAGGCAAGTGACTTGTAGTTTAGGGTCCATTCTGATTTTATGTTCATTATTTTAAATCATATGAAGTAATTCAATTATTTTTGTTAGATTTTTCTTTATAAATTGTGCTTTATTTGTTTTTTTTTTTTTTTGAAAAATTAGAAAAATACAAAAATATTATTGGAAAGATTAATTATCTTTCATTATGATAGATAGAATCTTTTTTTGACCCAAGGATTCAATCTTTACATGATTGTGAGTTTGTTTAACCTATGGTTGAATGTTGATTCTTTGCGTGTAGACAAAATTCACTTGCGAGTTCTAAAATCTTCGTAAGCAAAGTATTTCTTTTGAATTTTGAATTCTTATCTACAAGTGAAGTTGTTTAAAACAATTGATACGATACTTGATTATGACTTATTTGATTTTTTTTATAATTTATTATAAAATAATTATTTTTATTTGACTAATCAAATTAATTTTTTAAAAATAATTATTAATTAAATTAGCTAAAATAATTGTGAAAGCATTAAACTTATAATTAGATTCCTATATCTCATGAAATGAACTTAAAATTTTACATGTGTGTTTAAAATTTTATTTTGAAAAAGTTGAGGTAATTTAAGTTAACTATAGTTTAATGTCCTTTGGTAAGTTTTGAGCTTTAATTGGATACAAAATTGGATCCTTAATGTTACCCATGTCTGGACTTTGGGAAATTGCTTAAAATTGAAAATTTACATTGATGTTACTTGCAAAATTTACATTCAAGTGGTTGATGTTGTTTTAAAGAATTAAATAAAGAGAAGTAAATTTTGATCGGGAAAAAAGGATTATGAGATATATTGTAAAAGAGTTTAAAAGGCTTGAAGTCTAGAATTTTTGATCCATTTGAGAATTCCAATTAATAGTTGTGTTTGTCCAACTTTTTATTCATTAAATGATACCCCCTTTCAAATCAGATTTATATCAATGTTGTCCAAATGATCTAAAATTTCAGTAAAATCCCTTGATTTTTATTATGGCCAAGTGCTTAATTAGTAATGGAGAAATAATAAAAAAGAACAAAAAAAAGCAGAAATATTTTTAAGTGGAGAACCACCCTTTAGCAGGAGAAAAATTCACTCTTGCAATGAAACAATCGACTAGTAAGTCAATCCAGTACAAGATATGAAAAGCCTATATACATATAGAATTTAACATATTACCTCCCTTTGTTTTATCGCTAGTCTTTTATACCAGTTTGTCTCCCACTTCCCTATTTCCTTCTAATCTATAACTCTACTAATTCTTTGTTCATTCTTTACAATAACGTGTACCTTTCTACAATCACAATCCTCAGATCCACTACTTCAAAGATTGCAACTCCCATAAATGATTTAGATATACACTATGCTCTCCAGCAATATAGCAATAACCACATAAACTCCTTTTTTTTGCAAAGGATTTAACATAAAAAAAATTAGAACTTTTGATTATCTCAATAAGCTCTCAAGGATTCTAGGGTTATATGTGTCAAGGATCTTGTGTAACAATTAGGAAAGACACATTATATAGACCTATCGGTAACTTAAGAAGATTAGGAACCAATTAACCAATCAAGCCTTACAATTTGGAGACAAGGGTTTGAACATATAAGCACCGTTTGGATGGTGCAGTACATGTTTGGAAGATCCACGACCGCGTTCAGATGGTCCAGGTTCTATTATCCATTTTACATATATTTTAAACTTTGTTGTGTGTGAACAATAGACAATCAAAATGTTCACCCTTCAAATGGTCAAGGATCGTGCTCGAACTCTTTAAGTCACTGTTTTGGCTCTCTATTTCAACCAGCCTAGTGCAATGGTCTATTGAACCTAAGGGTCAATTTGGAAAGACAATCAACATTAGGAAATCAATTAGTCAATCAAGTCTCACAATTTAAAGACATGCATTCGAATAGACAAGTACCATTCGAATGGTAGAATATACGTTTGGATGATCCACAATCATGTTTGAATGGTCCAAGTTCTGTTTGCCATTTTACATATCTTTTAAACTCCGTTGTGTGTGAAACAATAGACAATAAAAAATTTTACCGCTTAGACCCTCACTATCAGGTCACTATCTTGGCTCTCCATTTCAACTAGCCTAGTGTAATGGTCTATTGAACCTAAGGGTCAATTAATCATATTCCTATGATCTTTCTAGCTGATAGTCAAAACAAACTCTTACTAATGTATACAATGCATGTTCTCTGTGTGTGTGTGTGTGTGTTTATACATTTATTTGGCATAATGCTCTTCAATCACTTGTGTTTTGGCTTCATCTTCATAACCTCGTTTCTGTAATTCAATTTGACCAATCTTGAAATCTTTATTGGAATAGAAAGATTGTGCTAAGACTCAACTAGCCTATACAGACACAAAATTTTTTGGAATAAATTGCCTACATATAATAACTGAGGGAAACATACATTTTTTCTTACAACCTGAACATCTATTTTTTCTTATACATACTCTGCTTCAGTATGGAAGGTAGTTCTGACTAACTACCTCATTACTAGTGCTCCTTCAAGCTAGAATTTAGAGTTAAATTAGGCTATTCATTGTTTGAAAGATGATATTTTCCTATTGAACTTGAAAAATCTTGCTCTTACCGCCACTATTTACTTTTGAGGGAAAGGAATAATAGGCTTTCAAGACTGTAGCGTCTGAATTAAGTTATCATCCAAGTAACTACTGTAGTTCAGATCAAGGCTTCTTCATGACATAAGGTCGCCAATTCTTTTAAGAATTGGATGGACTATAACCTCCGAAGGAATATTTTCATCCCTTAAGGGTGTACTTGCTTTGTTTGTCTCAATCCTTAGTTGTGGGCTAGTTTTGTTATAGGCTTTTTACCTCTATGGTGGTCTCCTTTGTAAGTTTTGGTTTTATTGGCTTCTTGCATTTGTTTTGTATCTTTGCTTTCCTTGTTTTTTTTTTTTTCATGCTCTCTTTGGTTTCTTGCCCAAAAAAAATGATCTAAAAGCTAGAAATTCTTTAACTTTATATATATTGTTTAAATAATCCCTTAATTTTAAAAAGATGAAATCTTATCGTGTTATTTAGCAGGGAAAATGCATCCCAAACAACACATTAAAATTCAACAATTAAGGTACAAAATAAGTATGCTTGGTGGCTAAGCATTAGGAGCTCAACCCTAAGAAGGCCGAGCTAGGCAACAAGAAGAGCAAAACAACTAAAACAAACCTTGACTAGTGCTATGTTATATGCTATACACAGCAACAATTTGTGGAACTAAAACATTAAACATGAGGACTTGTATTTGAGGACATAGTCATACACTGGAAAAATTCACTCATCATCAATTACCTTGGTTGTGAAGAAGTTGCAATTTGATTTTGTCTAGCTTCATCACAACATCTTTTATTTCACTTCTCTCCTCTGGTAATTCTTCAGAACACTTGAAGCCTAGCTCCATGATGGCCAAAATATTACCTTGGATGGTAGTTGCTCCTCCTCCTGCTATCAGTAAACCACTATCCACAACTTACATTATTTTGTTAGGCATTGATGCACTCACCCATTGCCTCAGACTCAACTCTCTTGTAAACATTTCATTTGTGGGCTTCTTCCTTGTGAACATCTCCAAAAACATTATTCCATAGCTATATATATCGGCTTTGGTCGAAATTCTTCCTTTAGATCCATATTCTGTCAAATACTCATTTTGTTCAAAAAGTACAATCTATGAAGCACGGACACTCTATTTTGGTTAACGTGTCTGTGTCAGACACTGACACTCGGACATTTTCCGAATACGTGTCTAGACATTTGAATCATGAATGTTGATGATTAAATGAAGAAGTTCTTTATTTTTTATTTAATGACTTTATTATTTTAATATCTTAATAATTTTTTTAAAATTTGTGTGTTTTTATGTCAATTTTAATTGAAATAATATAATGTTTTATTATTTGGTCATATAAAAGTATAAAAAAAATTATATATATTTAACGTATCCGAGTCCTTGTCTTACTTTTTTTAGAAATAACGTGTCTGCATGTCCGTGTCCCGTGTCAGTATCCGTGCTTCTTAGAGCACAGTGAAAATCAATAATCTTCATTATTCATATTATTTTCTAAAATCAAGTCATAAAAGCATTGTTCTTCTTAGCAAGATATTACTACAAATTTGGTTAAAAATTGAATAGTCAGCCCAAACTTATAGAATAACTTTTAGTGACATCAGGAACACCAGGCACACAATGTCTTGACACATAAAGAAAAATACACTACAAATGAACTCTACTCATGGAAAATGAATCTGTTTGAATGCTTTGGCTTCCAGACCTTACCAAGATATGGAAAAAGCTGATCCAAGCCATTGCAGCCATAGAAAGGGGAGAAAAATAACTAAAAGAAGAAAAAAAAATTATGTAGCCTATCATCTTCCTTTATTGCCAGACACATAATTTGTTTTTGTCAGAATTTTAAAAAAAAGTTATATATTAGAAATAAGTTATATATCAGTCCAAAAAAAGTGTCGATAAGATGAAATAAGTTACCTGGCACAATGTAGCCAATTGTACCTAAAGTCTTTGTTTGTGTTTCAGATTTGGTTTTAGCCAAAAATTTTGCAATACCAAAGTCTCCCACATGAGCAACCATTTCTTCATCTAAAAGAATATTGTTGGGCTTCAAATCACAATGGACCACAGGCTCTGATTGACCATGATGGAGATATTCCAAGGCTAATGCAACATCAAACATGATGCTTACTCTTTGAAAGGGATCCAAGCAGTAATTGTGAGAATATAGCCACCTATCAAGACTTCCATTGGATGTGTACTGAAGAACCAAAGCTCTTAACTCAGGATTGGAGCATGAACTTATGAGTCTTAACTAAATTCCTATGGCGAACATTTCGTAGCACTTTATATTATGCATCAAAGCTTTTAAAAGCATCATCAAGTTCCAAATTTAGAATTTTTACAGCAACAATTGTCTCATCTGAAAGTACTCTGAATACAGAGGCATAACTTCCTACTCCAAGCAAGTTGGCATCACAAAAATTATTTGTAGCATCACGGAGCTCCTGATATGAGGTCATTTTGTGCTCTATGACAGGTGCCAAGTCAGCTAAATTTGGATTCAATGCTTTACTTCCTCGATATTTTATCACAATACAGATAAAAGAAACTGCAATTACTATTGATACAATAACTGGCAGAATATATTTGAGAAAAATTTGTTTAGTCTGCGTCTTCTGGATTATGAACTGTGCAAGTTGGAATTTGTAGAATGGACTGTGTACAAAGTGCTTCATTCCTCATAAAAGATTTGGCTGGAAAGTTAACAAAAGAGCCCTTATTCGGAATCTCTCTTGATAGATTATTGTAAGACAGATTCAAATGTTTGAGGGCTCTAAGTTTCTTCAAGGACTTGGAGATGGTGCCTGATATATTGTTGTAAGAGAGGTCCATAAATTCCAACACGACCAACTCACCAAATGAATCTAGAATCGTCCCCTGCAATGAGTTTCTTGACAAATTGAGAGCCGTAAGAATTTTGAAGGAGCCAATAGTTGGAGGAATACTTCCTTCAATATGGTTCCTAGATAAATCCATGTTGTTCATGACATTTGACATTCTCATTTGCAAAGGCAGGTCTCCACCCAATGAGTTACTTGACAAATTCAAAAACAGCAAATTTTCAGGGGTCCATAAACTCATTGGAATAGAAGAATTCAGATTGTTAGAACTTAGGTGCAATTGCTAGAGACTGCTAAGATTTCCTATGGAAGTAGGATTGGGCCAAGTAGATTATTACTTTGAATAGATAATTCTCCCAAGTGCGAAAGATGGCAAAGCTCGTCAGGGATATGCCCTTCAACCTTGTTACTATCAAGATGCAACCTTTGTAAACTCTCTAATCCCCCAATTGATGATGGGATGGATCCATTCACATTGTTGTTGCTCAATTGTAAATAATTCAAGTTGTTCAATGAACCAATTTCTCTAGGCATGGGACCCCTTATTTGACATTCAGATGCGGAAAAAGTCTGAAGGGAACTCGAAAGATTTCCAATTGAATTTGGTAGGATACCATCCATTGGATTGTCATCAAAACGCAATGTCTCCAACGATCTGCAGCGAGTCACAGCAGTGAGAAAACTAAGTTCAGGACTTCCATTTTTGGTTGTTAGCTGATTGCTTGTGACAGAGAGTTTTGTAAGGAGTTGTAAGTTGCCTAGGCTAGTAGGTATTGGACCAGTAAATAAGTTACTATCTAGCGATAGCAGTAAGAGTTTATAAGAGTTAGATAGATAAGATGGGATATTTCCACTTAACCGATTGCCTCCTAGATTTAGCATTTCAAGATTAGGAAGTCAAAAGCTTGTAGTTGCTGGAAGATTTCCATCAAGTGAATTTAAACTCACGTGTATTCCCTGCAGAGATGAGATGTTAAATATTTGCTCCTAGACAATTCTGTAAGCTCGCTACAATTTGACAGCGGCGATGGAATTTGGCCCCCAATATAGTTGAAAGAAAGATAAAGTTGTTGAAGTGTAGGGCAATGGGGGCAGATATCCATAGGAAGACTACCGGAGAAGCTATTCTTGGTGAGATCAATCACAAGTAAAGAAGAGATATTAAATATAGTCCATGGAATTGAACCCATGAAATTATTGCTGTCCAGATAAAGGATGCGGAGCTTTGACAGAGTACCCAGCTCTTTTGGTATGTGTCCGCTGAAACTGTTGCTCCAAAGTGATATGAACTGAAGCTTTTGGCAGTGGTATAAAGTTGGCGGTATGAATCCTTCCATTGTGTTTTCTTCTAAATTGAGTGATTTCATGCGACTCAAACGGCCAATTTCATTTGTTAAGAGGACCATGTAAACTGTTGTTTTTGAGATCTAGAGTCACAAGGAAGGAGAGATTGTTCCTTCTAGACCCATGTCGCCTAGCTCCAAAGCCCTGACCCTTTCTCTGCGTTGACTACATGAGACCCCAACCCAATTGCAAAAGCTGGTTGTTGTGGTCCAGTTACTAGCCAATATATTGTTGGGGTCAATTGTGATTTCCTTCTTGAATGCAAGGAGTGCCGATTGGTCTGTGAAATTTGAGAAAGAAAAGGCCAAACAAAGCATGCATGACTGCACTACCAGCACTCCTAAGAGCAACTCCATATAAAACGTCTGCTGAAAATGGTTGAGAGAGAGAGAGATCCAGAGGGAGCTTGTATTCCTGAAAAGGTGAGGGGTCTATTATATACATACTTGTGTGTACATATATGTATATGCATGTATTTTTTTCATTTTAATAATAAATTATATAATACTACAAATACAATCACGGATAATCATACTTTTGTGGTCGGGACTCCGACCAATTAAAGGCTAAGAAGCTGCCCTTCACGCACGTAGTTTTCTACATAAAACTTGAATATTATCGCATATTATTAACATGCTTATACAAATTTGAATAATTAAACTTAAATTTAGTAAAATTTTATTTTGAATCGCATGTCAAAATTCAAATGGAAAAAATCTCGCTAGATGAGGAAAGAAATTGGGTTTTGATTTTGGTTCTTCCTTTTTTTTTTTTTTTCTTTTGAAAAGGGAAAAAGAGGTCATATAATATTTATTTATTGATTTGCCTGAAATTTTGGAGAACTTTTATAAATTTGGTAAACTTCAGTATTTTTATATATTTTTTTTTGGTAACAGAAAACAATTTCAGTGGGGTTCATCCATACAATTTTTATTTAAAAAAAAAATTTTAATTTTAAAATTTCACAGACACTTTAGTATTAAAAAAAAAAATAAAGTGTAATTGTTTACTGGGAGGACTTCAAATTCAGTCCAATTTAGCCAATAACATTAAAACGTCTTGTCTGAACATTAATTGTGAAAGAAAAATGACGTTATTCAAAGTTTATAAATCGGTTTTGGCAAAATCAATTTAAATAATAAAATAAAATTATTTTTATTAAATCAGAATCTATTCTGAAAAAATTTGAGAACAATTTTAAAAAAATAGAAATGTTTTAAAAACAAAGCAGTATGAAAATACTATAACAAACAAGAAGAAAAAACTAGAAAAAATTAAAGCAGTATGAAAATTGTAACAATTACAGAATTGAAGAAACAAGAAGTAGTGATCAACGCTTGTATTTTACATAATATTCTTAAGACGAATTACGGCCCTTGCAGTGGTGCTTATAAGTTTTTAGTCGTATGTCTCTTCGAATACAATGATCAAATATACGTAGATATGAAGCACTTCAATTGTGTATCTAGCAAACCAAACAGTGACTTGAATTCTCTCAAACTCTATAAAATACTGACGTATAGAATGTATGAAAAATTTGATGAATAAATTCCAAGTGTGGTGGTGTTTATATAGACTCCTTAATGCCTGTTTGGTACAGGCATGAAGTTTCGCTTGTGTCTATTCATGACGAACAGATATAGTCGTACTTAATGAAAAAGACGTCTATTTAGTTAAAATTCAAACCAAAGGTAATCACAAAATGACGTCGTTTTAGATCTAAACCAAAATCAAACGCAATTGCAAAACGACAGCGTTGAATTTAATTAACCTAGTAACTAAACGACGACGTTTTGGACTGTCTTTAATAGTAACATAAATGGCAGCGTTTTAAAAAATTATTTAATTGAATTCGGGCATCCAATCCAGCCGCTGAGATGTCCAGCGGATTCCTGGGCCTTGACGAATGGCCGGCCACCTTTTACGTTAGAAGAGCAAAAGGCCCGGGGCATAGCAGGATGAACCAATGTGAATGAGTGTAAGCTTCGTTGCCCGAACACGATTGGTGCTGACCACACTAGGTGCTACCGTGGTAGCAAGAGAGGCCAGGCGGTGACAATTGAGAGGTTGTCACTGAGCATTCCTAGTCACACGGGAAGAGAGGTCAAATGGCAAGGCAAGGCCATACGCCCAGCGTTGGATTTAATTAAACTGGTAACTAAATGACGGTGTTTTAGACTGTCTCTAATAGTAACATAAATGATAGCCTTTTGGAAAATTATTTAATTGAATTTTTCCTAAAAAGATAAAAACCTAAACCGGCGGCGGCCCCGCGTTCGTGTGGTAAACCAAGCATGTGTTAGGTCCTTCCCCTTTCACAAAACTTGGATGCCCCTAAAGGCCTAAACCTTCCTTCAAGGTAATTATATATCTAGTCTTTAACAGCCTTGTACTTATCCTATGTGGGACATAAGCTTTTCACAAGTTTCAAGCTTTTGTTATCATTTTCAAGCGGTGATGTTTGGAGAAAATTTATCATTCACTCCTTAATGGTTTAGAACAACCCAATACATGATCTTAATCTCCTCATAGAGGAGAACACATTTTCATGTCGACCTACTAAAATTAATGTGTGGGACCCATTTTAATTTTAGCTGAAAGATAGCTAAAAAATTATGCTCAAAACCCATTATTTCTGACAATTCCTTACATGAATGAAATTGACTGGAAGTAATGCAAATGACATGCAAACACTAAAAGAGAGTTCAATTGAAAATTGTTTACATAGAAGAAGGTAGCTTGTGGACTTGAACCTTCCATTGTGAAATGCTATCGGGATTACTAATTGATCAATGAACACGATGTCTTGAACTGTTCAACCATTTGTGTAAACCAAGACAATAGTATTCACACAGAATCTTTCCTCACATAGTTAGTTCTCATGATTGTGTTCATTGTGGCCTTGAACAATTACTAGTTTCATTAGTGTTCCTAGAGAATTTAGTATTTATCATTCTCATAGAACCGACCCAGTTCACACTCATATAGGTAATTTCTTATTAAGAGTATCCTGCTATACCCCACTTATATTTAACAAGGTATAAAAATCATTAAAGGCTTAGCTTATCCTATTCAACACTACAAAAATCACTTATTCTTATCATAGGAATAGGTAGGAGATGTTATCTCCATAGTGATCTTAATGAGACATATAATTCGGTTGTCTCTTTGAACCTAGATCTTGGGATATCCAGTCAGCTAGGTTGGGTTGCCATTATGGCGACTCTTAGTGCATAGGTTTTAAGCCCATTCCCCTCGATGATTTATTCACTTGTGCTCTAGTCAAACCTTTGGTTAACGGATTTGTAATGTTATCTTTTGACCTTATGTATTCAATGGTCATAATACCATTAGAGAGAAATCGTTTTATGGTATTATGTCTTCGACGAATATATCAAGATTTATCGTTATACATGTGACTCTATGCCCTACCAATTACTAATTGACTATTGTAATGAACACAGATAGAGGGCACCGATTTTGGCTACATTGGAATATCTTCTAGGAAGTGATGAAGCCATTTAGCTTCTTCACCAACTTTATCAAGAGTAATAAACTCATATTCCATTGTGGATCTAACAATGCACGTTTGTTTAGAAGATTTTCATGGTATTGCTCCACCACCAAGTGTAAACAAATAAACACTTTTGAATTTTGAGTCTTTTATATCGGATATCTAGTTTGTATCATAATATCCTTGAAGTACTACTAGATATCTTGAGTAGTGCAATCTATAGTTTTGGGTGTATTTCAAATGCCTTAAAACCCTAACTATTACCTTCTAATGGTCCGGACCTTGATTACTTGTGTATCTACTCAGTTTGCTGACAACGTAAGTTATGTCTAAACAGGTACAAGTCATTACATACATTATGTTACCAATTATTTACGTATACTCTAGTTGTGATATGCTTTTGCCATTATTCTTGGATAAATGTAGATTTACATCTACAGGTGTTCTCGCTAGACTACTATTATCTTGTTTAAATTTCTTGAGAGTATTCTCTCAATGTAATGTGATTGAGATAATATCAGTCCTTATGATGTTCTAGAGATTTCAATCCCAAGTATAACATCACTAATACCTAGGTCCTACATGTCAAACTTATTGTTTAACATTTTCTTGTTAGCTTTAATGACTTCATTATTATTACCCATAATGAGCATATCATCAACATAGAGACAAATAATGACAAAGCCATTTTCTATGTTCTTGACATATACATATTTGTCATTTATTGATTTTGAACCCATTTGGCATCATTGCACTGTCAAAGTTCTCATGCCACTGTTTCGGTGCTTGTTTTAGTTCATAAAGAAATTTAACAAGCCGACAAACTTTATTTTCTTGACCTGGAACAATAAACCTTTCGGGTTGTTCCATGTATATTTTTTTATCTAATTCACTATTTAAGAAAGCTGTCTTTACATCTATTTAATGTATCTTAAAATTGTGTATAGCTGCAATAACTATTAACATTCAAATAGATGATATCCTTGTAACTGGATAATATGTATCGACATAGTCCAAACCTTCCTTTTGCTTGTATCATTTGATAACAAGCCTGGCCTTATACTTTTCAATAGATTCATCTGCTTTCATTTTATTCTTGAATATCTATTTATATCTAAGAGGTTTTGAACCTGGTGTAAGATTTACTAGTTTTCATGTATGATTTTGTAGAATGCATTCTACTTCATTGTTTATAGCCTCTATCCAATAAGGAGATTTAGGACTCGAAATTGCTTCTTTAAAGCTTTAAGATTCATTTTCTAACAAATAAGTTAAAAAATCTAGACCAAAAGATTTTAATGTTCTAACCATTTTGCTTCATCTAAGTTCATCATCATCTTGTTGGTCTTGACCACTGCCTACTACGATGTCATGAGTTCTTTTATTTGAATTCAACTCCTGTGTTGATTTGTAAGGAAATACATGTTCAAAGAATGATGCATTCCTTGACCTAATAATAGTATTAACATGCATACCAAAAATTTTTGATTTATGAATCAGAAATCGATATGCACTACTATTATGAACATACCCTATAAAAGCACAATCAACTATTTTCGGTCATATTTTAACCATTTTAGGTGTAGGAATTGCCACCTTAGCCAAACACCCCCACACTTTTAAGTATTTGTAAGAAAGTCTTTGACATTTTCATAACTTATATGAGGACTTATTAATTTTCTTTTGAGGTATTCGATTGAGAAAGTAATTTACGAAAAGAATTGTGCCCTCCCACAAATTCTGAGTTAGTCCAAAACTTAGTAGCAATGCATTCATCATTTCTTTTAAAGTTCTGTTTTTGTGTTCAACAATCCCATTTTGCTAAGGTGAATAGGGTGCAGTTGTTTGGTGTATAATATCATATTGTGAATAGAATTCACTAAAATGTGTTTCATATTCACCACCTTTATTACTTCTCAATATATTGATCTTCTTATCAACTTGATTCTCAACCTCATTCTTGTAATGTTTAATCATTTCCAATGCCTCATCTTTACTTTTTAAACAAGTAAACATAACAGTATCTTGTGCAATCATCAATAAAAGTAAGAACATATTTCTTACCATCTCTAGTTTGAAAAAATTTCAAATCAAAAATATTTGAATGTATTAATTCTAGAGGTGTACTACTTCTTTTAATTGATTGAAAATAAGTTCCTATAAGCTTTGCTTCCACACAAGTTTCACATTTGTGATTTGGATCAAAATCAATTTTAGGTAAACATCCCCTATTAATTAATCTATGTAATGTATCATAATTAACATGTCCTAGTTTACCATGCCACACATTTGAAGACTCAAGCATATAAGTAGAAGTTGTGTTCTTGTTATTATTCTTAATAAGAGGTACAATTGTCATTACATTCATTTTAAAGAGCCCATCGCTCATATACCATTTTCCCACATACATCCCATTCTTGGACAGTATAAACTTGTCCAATACAAAGACCAATTTAAAGCTCTTTATACTCAACAATGATCTAGACACCAAGTTCTTTTGGATATTAGGCACATGCAGCACATTGTTGAGGTGAGTTCTTCTCTAGAAGTCATCTTCAACATCGCTTGTCCTTGACCTTCAACCTTGGAAGTTGAGGAGTTTTTCATAAAAAGTTGTTCTTCATTATCTATATTGTGATAGGATGAGAACATCTTCCTGTCTGAGCAAACATGGCGAGTAGCCCTAGTGTCTACCTACCATTCCTTGGTGTTGCCAACCAAATTCACTTTAGGGACCATCACAGACAGATTCATTTTAGAAACATCTTCAAAGAGATTGTCCATTTTGGTCATATTGGCCTGAGCACGCTTTTTGCTTGGATTCCCTTGGTCCTTGTTGTTGCGACCCGAAACCCATCCTACGCGGATTAGGGGTAACAACCGACACTGCCACTCGGACAGGCCATACAGAATCAAATGAATTGCACAAGAGTGATAATTTTTTTTTCCTTTTCTTTATATCATTAAATGCGGAAGCTACACTAATGCAACTCATCTGATAACAAACTGAACTCCAACAACCATCAATTAGAAGATCTCCAAATAAAATTTTGATTATCATGAATCACCATTTAAGTTTGAAATCATTGCTAAGGTTACAATATCACAATACACAATATTAAGATCAACCTTACAAAATATATGTTCAAATAATAACTTGGAGTTTTACATCATCAATATTGCTCGCAAGCACATCACTAGCCCCACTAGTTGCCTTATTGTATTTCCTCCCATATAGTTTTACCTGAATAATTGTTATAAATATGGAGTGAGCTAACTTAGCTCAGTAAGTAAATTCCCTCGCTCTGCCATGGGACAAGGTTATTTTGGGTAATAAAATACAACCAAATGACAAGCGAAAAGATATATGTACCAATAGCTAGTCATAAAAGAAAATAGATCAACCAAGATGACCCGTAGGTCCAAAAAGTCATATCCCAAATCAGTTTGAACAAAGTAATGTAAATAGTTTAACAATTCAATAATAGGGATTCAACGAATACAACAATCAGCTACCACAAATCACAAGATAGCAATCGAGTCCAAAGATAAGCTTGCAAACCAAAGAGTGCATCATCAGATAGTCCAAAGATAGGCTTGCAAAGTATATCAACAACCAAGGAGTGCATCATCATATTATGATTCAATAAAAGATATGAGATACTAACAGAATAGATGCTTTCAACAAATAAGGCTCGGCTACCCCCAAAAGTACTCATTCAGGTTTACCCCCTTTTGAGTTTCTAAATAGCACTAGAACTCTTATCAAATATCATGTCCTTCATGGACTAAGTGTTGGGTATCATTCACAATCACTGACCCGTAGGTCCAAATCAGCATTTATAGAATCAGGATGGACGTTGTGACAGACATAACTCCCGACACTCATAATAATATCATGATCAGCAGAATTCTACAAGGAATGCAAATATATATGGAATATCAAATTTTCAGTAGTGAGAAACATTGCAGTTGTTCTAATATCCAAATCAAAGGTATAGAAGTGTGCAAGCAATCACATCGAGATATTGGCAATTAAATTTTTAACATATCCACAAGGTAGAACAAGTATCAAATTGTGGAATCGATAAATGTCAGGTATGTATAAGAGTACAAATTTGCAGCAACGAGGAAAAGTAATTGTGACATGGCTAAGAAATGTCACATATTAGAGTTTGAGTTTACTTACATTGATTTTTTAGCATCACATTCCCGTACGGTTACCATAATAGCAATCATAGCTTTCTTTTCATTTTTCATCATTTGGGTGATCTTATAATCATGGATCAAAAATACATTGCATATTGAATTAGTACTCTTTCTAATCTCAAACATTATTATTTAGTGTTTTAAGTTCTTTTGAACTTAGTCTTTTCAATTAAGGGTCTTCAAATTTCCCATTTAGGATTCCTTGATGTCTTATAACTTATTTGGCTCTTCAAGGGCATAATAGTAATTTATCCTTTTTAATATCTCATATTTCTCCGTATACGATTTACGTATTCAAACTCCACTTTGAGTCTATTTGGTCCTTATAACATTTATGTAGAGTTATTAATTTAATTTTTATACTTTTAATAACTTAATTAAGTCCTAAGGACGTATTCGTTATTTTTCAGTTTGTTATCGAGTCTTATTTTCCTCGAAGGGATGTCACCATCAAGTCCGGAGTATTGAATATAGTCAATTTAGGCTTTTTCGGATCTTAATTTGCATTTATGTGACTTACATTAAGCCTAGGGGCATTTTTATAATTTTATATTTTCACGTGTCACATTTTTCGGTACCTTGTTGGCTAAAACGGACTTCACCGTTGAGTCTGGGACGTCAAATAAAGTCAGAATATGTCACCTTTGACATTTAACTAGCCTTTGAATTACCAAGGGTAAAATGGTAATTTTAACATTTCACGTGTCTATTTTTTTGAGACTTTGTTTCACAAAACGAATTCCACCATTGAGTCCTGAATGTCCCAAAATGTTAAGGTGCGTATTTTTACAATCATCGGAGTCCAATTGATCACTTAACTAATCATTAGGACGTATTTAAAATTACTCCAGTTTGCCTATTCATATTTTTTGGGATTTAATTTTACAAATTGGACTCCACCGTTGAGTCCAGAATGCCCAAAAATATTAGGTTGTACTATTCTTTTATTTCATTTGGCCTATTTTTTGCCTAAGGGCATTTTGGTAATTTTTTATATAATTAAAGGGATTTAAAATTAATATTTAATTAATTTTTGGTCCATTTTATAATCAATCAAAACTGTTGGGGTCATTTTTTAATTGATAGAAGGTTCTGGGAGTCCAATTATAATTTCAGAAACTAGTGGAGGCCAAAGCATAATTTCTAAAAACTATTGAAATAAAACCAATTGGTTTAGTTGGATTTTAAGTGAACCGGCCCCAAATAGTGCTGAACCAACTGGTTCATTGTGTCATGCTGACGCCAGCCCTACAATTTATTTTTGTAATTCCTTTTTGGCCAAAATGATGTAGTTTTGATTTAACCCAAAT
Organism: Nyssa sinensis; assembly: GCA_008638375.1. NCBI lineage: Eukaryota > Viridiplantae > Streptophyta > Magnoliopsida > Cornales > Nyssaceae > Nyssa > Nyssa sinensis. The sequence continues at coordinate 13,617,031 of CM018040.1, forward strand.
CCAATTTAAACAGTGGGTTAGGACCCGACTCGAGATCCGGCCCGAGACTCGACCTGGTACTGTTCTTCTTCCTCATTACTTTGGCAAGGGTTCCGATAGCCTTCTTCGGCGCCGGCGGACAGTCGCTGATTGAATTCCAGCCACTTCTCAACGTGGTTTGATTCCAAATTCTATGAGGATTCCATTTGTAAAATCAAAATTTGATTTAATTCACCTTGGCTTGTCAAATATCGAAATTTACAGTTGACTTCGGCGAGAGCCCGACTTTCTGGCGAGATGGTATTTTTCTATTTCGAAGCTTTTCACTTACTGTTTTGCTTCCAATTTCCTCCTAAGGGTTCCTGAGACTATAGGGAACATTTTCCCTTTCCTAAAACACAACAATACAAGCCTTTACACGTCCATTTAATTTTTCCCTCTCTAAACTGAAACTCATGTTTCTCAATGGTTCCTTAACCATTTTTAGTGATCTAAGTTGCTGCATGTTCCAATTTTAATACTCTTTTGAGCTATGTAATTTGTTTGAAGCTTTAATCAAGCTAAATCAAAAACTCAATTTTTCACAATTTCGGGTCTTAGGGTTCTTAGGATTTTCTTAGCTTAAACCTCACCATTTTTCTTCTATTTCCTTCCCTGTACAGTATAACATACATGCATGCATTTTCTAGGCTATAAACAAGCTTAGAATTAAGTTTTTGGAAAAATTTTCTAGAGAGAGAAAATACCTTTCTTAGTTTTTCCTTCTCTCTACCTTCTTGCTTCTGGTTTCTTCTTTCTTCTTTTTCTTCTTCTTCTTCTCTCAGCAAGTCTCTCTCTCTCTCTCTACCCACACACATGCACACAAGGACACACACTTAGTTTTGGTTTTCTTTTGTTTTCTTTATATAATATACACATAATATATACATATATATATATATTTATATATATTTAAATTTGTGCATGAAATTTAATTAGTAGGGAGAGTGGCCCAATGGGGTGTTAGCACCTCAATTTTGAGCATGCAAATTTGCGGCTCAATAGGGTTTATATATATATACATATATATATATATCTTGTGAGATATATAGCACAAAAGTATTGTAGTCAAGTTGATTATTCTTTCTGATATAAGTTTCTCCCTCGTATTTTGGTCTTGGGTTCAAGTTTCTTGGCCAACACTTTTGGCCTTATTTTCTCTCTTTTTGTCTTCTTATGCCTTGTTTGGCATTTAGGGTGTGTTTCTTGAATTTTCAAAATTGCGTTTCAATTGCTGTAAAATCTTTTGGCATTCTCACAATATTTTTTATTCTTGCATGCTTCCTCTTCATGTCATTAATTTTATTTTTAACACATCCCAACATGTTTGGTTTATGCCAAAAACATATTATTTTTATCAAAAAATTCTTAATTTATTTTATTTCTTCCTCACATATTTGCATCACTTATTTTATGCGTTGATTTCGTAAATCAAGATCTTATCAAGTTTTTATAGCCTTCATTATCTAGTCTTGATGTATTTTAATATATTTTAATTATTCTAATAGTCCATCATAATTCTCGGAATAATTTCGATTAAACGTGCTCACATTGTGCATTATGCTAATCTTGCTTATGCTATTGAGCATACCTGAATGGTGTGAGATTTGAGTGGATATTATGACGTTGAGCATACTAGAGCGATACGAACTTGAATGGATATGAGGCTACCGAGCGTACTAGAGTGGTACAAGATTATATGGAATCAAGGATTTTGTTCATACCAAAATGGTCTGAACTTTGTGTGGATCTGATGATGCAAAATTATGTGATAGTTAGAGAATGTGAGCCCCGATGATTATTGTGATGGGGATGGTGTCTCTTCTTGGTTATGGACCATAACCCCGCGCGAGAGGTTTCCCAGGCCTACGAGTTAGCAACTCATGAAAGGACAGGATGCAGGCGCTTTGGGGCTCCTGTGCATGTGTTTAAGGTATCATGAAATCATAAGCATATCATACTCTATTCATGAAAGGGTTTTTGCATAAGCATCGGGTGCTTGTATTGACTGTTTAGATAAATGCAGTGGAAAATGATTGACTTGTTATTGGATGAGGACTGACTTGTTATGTTATGGCCTATGTTTGATATGTATTAGGATGGTATGGTGGTAACACCTTGTTGATGTATTTCATTGATAATTATATTAGTTGTGTTGCTAACCTGTTGTATGTATCTATTGTCATTAAATGAATATTTTGTTCTAGTGACTGAAAAACAAGAAATGGAGGTGCTTCATAAAATTATATGTTTTTACTTATATTATGTGTCTGACCTCCATATATCGACTACTTGATCATTACTATGAAACCACATGTAGTGGTGTTATGTCTTTTGATACTTATGCTTGTGTTTGAGATATGATGATGTGGTGTGCTTGTGATGCATACTGGACTATAGGACATGTCCTCTTTGGACTTGCATTAGTTTTTGGCTTGCTGCTTGCTTGTGTATTTTTGGGAAACCCTACTGAGCGTTATGGCTCACCCTTGCTGTTCATGGGAATGGCTGGTATTGACTTGATGAAAGGTAGTTATAGGAGCAGTACAAGATGGACTGAAGTCATCATAATATTTAATTTCCTTCATGTATTTATTTAGTTACATTTATTAGGTTGTCTGTACCTTTCAGACAATTGTTGTACATATATATGTTGGACTGTAAAGTCAACTCTGGGTGTTACTATATTGTACCCTGTTGTTGGATGTTTGGCATAGTACCTTTGAATGCAATTAATTTCATTTAATCTCGTTACAGGACTTGAACAAGTCTAATCAGAGAATCGAATCAAAACCAATTAAAGGAACTAAATCATTTTAAAAAAATAGTCAGTATTTTATGTACTTGACTAGGATGGTTAGTCCTATTACTTATCTTATCGGGGTTCAATGACCCCTTAGTTCGGCCCTGCAAGACAGGGCCGTGACAAGTTGGTTGAGCTTGTGTGTATTCATTAATGCAAGGTCGGTTATCGTATATCCACATGTAAGAGAAAATATAATAAAAAAAAACATTTTTATATTGCATTACTCAAAGTCTCAAATTTACGAGGGGGGATGTTTTGCCATATACTATACATTTATTCTTGGGGCCTAATAATAATTAACTCTAAATTTAAAAACTTAAATAGTTATCCTTATTAATAAGATAAAATATTTAGGTTGTCTTTTATGGTTACTATTGAAATAACACTAAATTGGTTAATAAAATCTCAAAATAATAATAATAATAATAATATTGTAATAAGGATTTAAAATAACACTAGAATGGTAAACAAAATCTTTGGACATGGGTTACTAATTTTCTTTTCATTAATGTTAGGCTTACTTAAAAATTCTACCAATTTAGAACCATTCCACCTTTGTCAATGGCTTTATGAAGCATGTTGCCCCACTTATAATCTAAAAGAAGAGCTTTGAGGTTGAACCAGTGACGATGATCAGCACAAAGCATGTGTCATTCGATATGTACATGATAAAGAATAAGCCAATATCTTGGTTGATAGAGAAATATTTTTGTCTATGCACAAAGAAATTTATCTATGCACAAACAGAGATAAAACTCCTATATAAATAAGAAAATTTTGAAAGAAGATGGCAGAATTTGCAGAGAAGACGAATAACAAAAGTTTGAAATCCACAAGGCATTAGAGGATAAGAGGACACTGGTTGAAGCCAAAAGGGTGAGGAGAAATTCCACTTAACCAAAAATGCACCAAATAAGTTATTCGGATGGTTTAGTTGTTGATATCCTAGGCTACAAACATTGAAAAGTGATATTGACTTTCCATATATATATATATATATATATATTTTTAGGGCTTGTTTTTAATGCTTTGTTTCCTATATATATATATATATATATTTATTCATTTATTGTAATATAAAATTGTAATGGTTTTTCAATAGAGAAGATGTGTGTATTGAATAAAACTTTATTAATGAAATTAAGATTTTTTTTCTTGAAATCCTTACAGGCTTTCTTTATAGAATTAGACTTTTATTAACTTTAGACTTGTAATTTGATTATAATATAGACACAAAAGTTGGGGTCTTTTCTATAATTGGGAGCTAAAGAGATTATTTTGTTGACTTAATGGTGTAGCAAGACTTGGTTGTATTGTCCTATAGCCTTACTGAGTTTTCTAATTGGATGAGGAACTTTCCAAGTTCTTCAATTATCTAGTTGGGATCCTCATCTCTGAAATCTAAGAGTAACTAAAGTTCACTCTTTCTTGTATTGGCAGTCATGTTTGAATTTTCCTGTAAATGAATTCCAATTGTAGCCTAATTTGAACTCTAAATATTGTTGATTTATTCTCTGAGGTTAAAGCTATTCTCTTTTGTATGCTGAGAGAAAACGAAGATAAAATATCATTGTTTTATATAATGATTAGGTGATTGTCATGAATTCACTCGAATTCTTGATGACCTATTTGCAACCTGAGACGACCCAAAAAATGGGCAATGTATGGATTTCCCACCATTGTCATAGGGAAAATTTGTTTGACCCACTTTTCTTTTTGGGCCCGTTTTTCTCTTACGTTGTAACTTACTTATATAAGGGTATTATCTTTTAGGGTTTTGAAGAAGAGAGAGAGGAGAGCCATTGTTGGGGAATAAAGGGTTTCAAATTTTAAGAGTTTTAGCTCTTTATAATCTCTTTGATACATAATGAATTGATCATTGCTATCCGTGGACGTAAGCATTTTGCCGAACCACGTAAATCTTGTGTCTTCTCTGTTCGTTTTGTTTTGTTTTTGCTCATTTGAGATTTATTTATTATTTGTTTGATCACTTTTTCATAACAGATTAAACCTAACGATGAGAAGAATGAGGTTAGGGTAGCAATCTCTTATTTCTTCTAATCTAGATCTCCTAATGTCATAGCTAAATATAAGAGTAGGTTCCTCATGATTTGGTGAGACAAAATGTTATTATAACATTTAGTATATTGGTGAAGTGTTTCTAGTCTTCAAATATCTAGATCTGAATTCTATTTATATAACAAAATTTTTTTGAAGGTATCTGTATTCATGAACTAATGAAACTAATCAGGTAATATCATTATTATGTCTATAGGCTTAAACTCGGGTTTTGTGTGTATACCTTATGTTGGGTATGGTCTACCGTTGCTTCAATCTTATGTTTGTTTCTTGTTTCTTGTCTCTCCTTCCTTATCATGTTCTATCTTGATGGTCATTTTTACACTTTCTTGAGATGGACTCGTCTTTGCCTTGAAGTCGTCTGTCTCAATACCTAAATGCCTATCAACGGCTCAACAGTAATACGACATGGTACAATGGCTCACTAAAACCAAGATGAGAGCAGTGTTTATGGAACAACTAGTTTTGGAATTACAATTTAGTTGGAGATTAGATAATTAAGAAAATAACAACTTTTAGACATAGTCATGGAAGAACCACTATTTCATTAATTTTAGAAGGAAAATACACTCCCTAAAATTCTCACCTATAGACTAGTGGAACTTAGCTCATATTGCTAGAAAGAAAATACGTAACAAAAAAGAAAATATATATATACATATGTATGGGAAGAAGGGAAGTTTTTGAAATACATGATGTCAAATGTATTAGAATTCCTTCTTTTTCTGTTCAAAAGCCCTTATATAGCTGAATAAGAGGGAAGGGACATGGAACATCACTTCACATGGGAAGAGATCAGTGTTTCTGTAAAGGAATTCACTTATTTTGGCTGGGGAGTGCTGCTTGAACTGGTTGCAAACTAAAAGAACATTTCCTTCTTATCTTCTTTATCTTTTTCTTCTATCACTAGTTCCTTTTGATTTTGCTTTACTGGGAAAGAAAATTCCCTCTTGTCTTCTTTGTTTTCTTCTTCTTCTTCTAATTGTTTTTCCTTTTGTTTTTTTAGCACTATCAGCTTTACTTTTCTTGGAATTCTTTTGTTCATCATTCCAAAACATGTGTAGTTAAGTAAAAGAGCTGATATATGAGTTTGTTGTGGTAGAGATCTTATTTCTATTCCTCTTACTGATCCGTTATAGCCATCTAATGTCAGAATTATGCATCCTAATTGGTGGAATAATGTATACCGCTTTTCTTGAGTGTCTTGCAATTTCTTTGTTATTTCTCTAGCATCAAAACATCAATGTCTAACTAAGTCTTTTGAGTAAAGATATGTCTTAACTATCTCTGAGTGTATAATATCTCCTGATGGAACTTCTTCATCTATGATGCGCAATAAACAAAATCCTAAAATTTTGCATTCGTTTCTAAAGTCTTCTATAATTACCCAAACAAAAATATTGAATGAGAGATAATCTTTCATAACTTCTGCTATTATATTAATATTTTGATTGGAAGAATATCTAACTCTATCATATTTAAGTTAATAGTGATCTGAGTAATAAGTGTGGAATTAAATGGCAAACTTTTTTCTTCTTTACTTGCTCCTTTCACAAATATCTACCCAATAGGTAGATACTAAGATACCCAAAAACTTTTGAACTCCATCAGGAATTTTTTTTTTTTTTTGCTAGTTTCTTTGGCCAAGTCAAAGAAAAATTTTGTTATAAGATATATTCTAGAATAAAAATATGAATAAAGAGGAGAGAGGTTTCTAATAAAACATTGAAGAAAAATCTCTGATACCTGATTTCAATTATCTGATTCTAACCCAAGGATGCAAATGCATTGGCATATTTTTTTAATTTGATTATGATTTTGGACATACTTATTATCATGTTGTCCTTCTGATCCTCTTCAAAGTGACTTAATCATTAATCTCTAATTTCCCATGTGGTTAACCACTGAGACAATGTTATACTTAAAATCATCTTGAAACCTTGAGTGACATTACACCACAAAGCATCTGCTATTGTATTTTTTTTTCATTTGAAAAGAATGATCTGAATCTGTTCTGTTCTATTCTAGAAATTATTACTTTTTCATATAATCAAGATAATATAATCCACCTAGCCTTCTATTTAGTGCCACTATTTCATTTGAGTATTTTCCATGTGGGATTAGAACTTCATTAATATCCATAATTATAGGATTTAATTATTGGGATCTAATTTTTGAGAATCCTTGTGGTTCATGGCTGAAGGTGTTTGATCTGGGAGACCTATCTAAGTTGGAGCAACAGGTGCTTCCAATTCTAAGCATGCCTTTTGGGCTACCTCTATTTCCTCGTCCCCTACTTCTTAGCATTTCATTTGTATTGATCATAAAACAAGAGAGATTAGTTTTATCATTAATGAATCTTTTATCTCTACATAAGATATCTGGAATGAGGTTTTCCTTTCCCTTTTTATGTCTGACTTCATAACTAGATTTTGTAAGGAGAATCTGCCAATTAATAAGTCAGCAGGACTTAGTTTTCCATATGATATACATGGAGTCTATAATGACTGTGAATGGTTTTGGTTTGAGAGAGACTTTATATCTTTCAATTCCTCTGATTATAAGTAATAGTTCTAGATCGTGGGCTATATATATAGTCTCTATGTCTTTAAATGTGTCAGGTTTATATTTGCGTAATTTCTTTTTATAATATGTGGTGTTTGCTTTGTATAATACTACTCCCCATTGTTATGATGAAGCATCTGTTTCTAGAATGAAATGATCCTCTATTTTAGGTAGATCTAATGGTGGAATCCTTTTCTTTCTTTATTTGTCTTCTAAATTATCTATCATATTTTGTCTATTTCAATGGAATAGTTTGCTCTATTCGTTTGAGCTTTTTACTATAAGGCATGCTCTTTTCTTTGTTATATTTTCAAGAAAATCTAAAATGTAATTTAGGAAACCTAAAAAGCTCTATAATTCATTTCTATTTTTAATTTCTTTTGAAAAGTCTTAAGAGTTTCTTTGTAATATGTTCCTGAAGTCTTATCTTTCATTTTTCTATATTGATTCCTATGAAGTCGATCTTTTGTTGTCCAATCTTCTTTTTGGATTCTGATATCAGCAACCCATGTTCTAACTCTGAGATTACAACCTTAATCTTGCTGTTAAGATATCGCCAATATAATGAAGAAAAGATTATAAATATTTACTAAATATTTTATCCATCCTTGTTTGAAAGACCTGAGCAACTTATATCTGAATGGCGTAACTAGACATTCATACTTTGCTCGAGGGATAATGAATGTTGTCCAAAGAATAGATTCTTTTGACATTTTAATATGCCAAAATCCTGATTTGTAATCAAAATTGTTAAACCAAGATCTATCTTCATTAAATTGATAAGAAAGTTTTTATCTAAAATCTTATAAGAATCGAATACACAATTCTTATCAAGCTCTTTGTAATCTATGACTATTCTTTTTATTTTCTTTATGATTATCTCTGCATGATTCTTAACAAAGAATTCTAGAGAATTACAAGTACCATTTGAAAGTCTAATAATATTCTGATCTAGCAAATCTGCTAACTAAGATTTGAATTTTTTAGCACCTATTCCATAAATAATTCATTTACCACTTATGATTCTATTTGGATCTTGATATACCATAAAAGAACAGGCCAATCAACACTTGACACGTGTAACCACAGTCCGACCTATGCTCAGCCAACATGATTCTCACTCAGCCAATGACTAAAAGCTCAAGCATCCAGATCATTATATAAGGTTGGAAGTGACCGAACATATATATAACCAGAACAGATCAACAGGGTCCAGACCAATACTCCAGAACTCGTCACCGCCTTAGCGGATGCCGTGCAGGGAATAAGGAAGCGGTCTTCAACAAGGAAGCAGTCTTCAACAAGGAAACTACCATCTATGGTTATCTCTATGCAAGGTAGCTGCAATCTCCGATAATCAAATCCCAATATTCATGGCATCTATGGTTATCTCTATGCAAAGTAACTGCAATCTCCGATGATCAAATCCCTATATTCATGGCTTCGAATCCTAATCAACTTAGGAAAGCCACGGCTTATAAATTAAACCCTAAAGGTACGCCTTATGGCTTATGCTCATTCTTTGGCTTTCAATACAGTCTTTCAATTCTTTTACTTACTTAAGCATCGGAGCGGCTACCGCCGGAGCCAATCCAGTGGTCCTCTGATCATCTTTCTGAGTGTTCTACAGGTCACGGAGTCCATACTTATTGCGAGCCGAAAAGTGCAGCATCAATTTGGCGCCGTCTGTGGGAACGACTAATCTCCAAAGTGCTCTATTCATAAACCCATCTTTTTCCCTATCAGAAAACCATGGCACCAAATCTCTTACTACGACAGAATACTCAGAATTCGCAACACACTCAACGTTAGCCGCCTGCTCCCCGCACAAGGGGGCCAGTGGCCAATCCTATGCGACAAGAGATCGAAGCAATAAAACGACACAATGAACTGGTGCAGGAGCAGTTGCTTACCATCACTAGAACACTGGCGACACTTACACAGAACCAAGCGGCGGGTTCTCCTAGCCCGCCGGTCAACTTCGTTGTAGGAACGCAAGCTCCTGTTGCTACAGAGAACGAAGAACTTCATGCGCAGGCTCCAACTAACCAGCCTGGGCACCCCTCAGGCGTTCCTCGCGCTGGCCAAGATCCGCAGCCATCAACAGTCCCTGGCTGGGGAACATCCGCCTTCGTCCCTGACATCCATTATCGGAGCACTACTCGAGCCCCAACTCTAAGGGCCTCAGGAGCACACCCGGCACCGCAGGAGCCTCCTCATGCAGCACCAAACCCTCCGGTTCGGAATCCTCCTCCGTCCGAAGGGCGTAATCAATCCTACTACCCTGAAGCCGAGGCCGTCAAGCAGGGTTCACAAGATGTCAGACTCAAAGACCCGCGGAGGGTAGAGGAAATTGCCGAGTCAATGGACCAGACAATTACCTTGAGAGGACCTCAGAATCCTCCAGAACAAGACGAACTGGCCAAGCTGCTTGGAAGACTGGCCACCCCATTCACTCACACCATCATGTCAGAAGAGAGGCCCAAAAAATTCATGGTGCCCAAATTCACCTTGTACGATGGATCTGGAGATCCAGGAGATCACCTCTCTCATTACCAGCATACGATGGCCCTTCACGGAGCCTCTGATGCTTTCATATGCCGAACGTTCATCACCAGCCTGAAGGGAACTGCTCTGAAGTGGTTCCACAACCTCCCACCGAACTCTGTTGCCAGCTTCTATGAGCTCGGTAGACAGTTCTTGGACAGGTTTATGACCAGCAGAAGGCTCAGAAGGGGGCCAGAATTCCTGCTAAACGTCAAGCAAACCAGGGAGGAATCCCTCAGAGCCTACATTGCACGCTTCAACACCGAGCTCACGGAGATCACTGACTGCAGCCCGAAATTCCTTGTAGCAGCCCTGACTGCCGGGCTTGCCCAAGGTGGGTTCAGAGATTCCTTGACAAAAAGCCCTCCTACCGATATGGCGGCATTAATGGATCGGGCCAGAAAATACATCAACCTGGAAGAAGCCAACCGCACGTCCCAAAAGGGCAGAGATCAGACCCAGAGGGACAATCCAAAGCGGGAGGACCACAAGAAGGAGGATCACAGAAGAGACTCCAACAAAAAGAGGGTCAGGAGCCCAGAGAAGAGAACAGCACCCAGAGTTGTGTACAACTCCGGACCAAGGGAGTTCACCAACTTCACTCCTCTGAACACCACACCGAACCAGGTACTCCGGCAAATCCGAGATCGGGAGAACCTGAGGTGGCCGGAACCAATCAAGGGAGATCCCAGCCTGCGAGACCAAAGTAAGTATTGCAATTTCCATAAAGATCATGGACATACAACTAACACTTGCAGGACCCTCTGATATGAGATAGAGCAGCTCATAAAGAAGAGGCGTCTTCGGGAGTTCGTCAAGCAGGACGGAAGACAAAACCCCCAAGAAGACAAGCCTCAGCAGCGGCCCGAACAGAGGCCCGAACAGAGGCAAGAGCAGAGGGAGGGACGTAACGAGCCCTAGAGGCAGAACAATCACGTCATTTACGTCCTCCATGCCGACTCCCCTATCATAGGAATGTCCAACAGGGCAAGAAAGAGATACGCTCGGGAGGCCAGAGCCGCCCCAAACGTACTACAGATCTCCAACGTCGAAAAGAGGCTCAAGCCAGCACCAGAGATCCAATTCACCGAGCAAGATCTAGCAGGGGTACACTGCCCTCACAGTGATGCCCTTGTTATCACCCTCAGAATCTCCAACTTCGAGACCAGAAGAGTCCTGGTTGATACAGGCAGCTCCATCAACATATTGTTCTACGAGCCGCTTAAACAGATGGGCATAGACCATGACAACGTCAAGCCCACCACCGCCGTCATGGCAGCTTTTGATGGCAACCTCAGCACCCCTTTGGGGAGAGTCGACCTTCCTACCACTGTATGAGAGGGTGAAGGGCAGAAGACCACCATCTCGGAGTATATGGTGTTGAACATGAAGTCTCCCTACAACGTCATAATCGGGAGACCTTGGTTACATCAGATAGGGGCAGTCACCTCGACCATCCATCAGTGTCTGAAGTACGTCCACAACCAGAGCGTGCACTCTATCAGAGGATGCCAGCCAACCTCCCGGGAGTGCCACGCTATTGCCCTTAAGGAGAAGGCTCCCAAATAGCAATTACAGCACACTCGGGATTGTGCAGATCTGGTATTCACTCACTCTCCCGAGGTGGAGGATTGCCCATCCGGCATTGAAGAACCCCTGAGCCCAAGGGGACGAGACAGCCGAGCCAAACCTGTTGGCGAACCCATTAAAGTACTGGTCAGTTCAGAAGCAGAGGGGCGTTACTTGTACATCGGCCCAGACCTAACACACACCGAACAGGGAAAGATAGCAAGGTTCTTGAAAGACAACCTCTCTATCTTTGCTTGGGAGACCAGGGACATGGAGGGAATAGATCCTGATCTTATAACTCACAAACTGATGGTGGATCCGGATCACCCGCCAGTCAGACAGAAGAGAAGGCCGATTGCTTCTGAACGGCATCGGATTATAAACGAAGAAGTCCAGAGGCTACTGGACGCTAGGATGATACGGGAAGTTTTTTATCCCGAGTGGCTAGCCAACACCGTGCTTGTCAAGAAGAAGAACGGCAAGTGGAGAGTCTGTGTTGACTATACAGACCTCAACAAAGCGTGCCCCAAGGACAGCTTTCCACTGCCGAGAATAGACCAACTGGTTGACGCCATTGCGGGGCATGAGCTTATGAGTTTCATGGATGCATACTCTGGGTACAACCAGATCCAGATGTACCCTCCAGATCAAGAGAAGACTGCCTTCATAACCGAAAGAGGACTCTACTGCTACAGAGTGATGCCTTTCGGTTTGAAGAATGCTGGAGCCACTTATCAGCGGTTGGTGAACAAGATGTTCAGCCCACTGCTTGGCAGCACCATGGAGGTATACATCGACGACATGCTGGTCAAGAGCCTTCAGAAAGGTAGCCACTCCAGCACTTAGCCCGGACCTTCGATATCCTCAGACAACACAAGATGAAGCTCAACCCCTCGAAATGTACCTTCGGAGTTACGGAGGGAAAATTCTTGGGATACATTGTCTCTCAGAGGGGTATCGAGGCAGACCTCACTCAGATCCAAGCCTTGATTGGACTGAAGTCACCAAAAACCAGAAAGGAGATTCAGGCACTAAACGACAGAATTGCCGCACTGAGCAGGTTTATATCCAAATCCATCGATCGCTGCCTACCTTTCTTCAAAGCTCTGAAAGGCAGCAAGACTTTGTAGTGGACAGAAGAATGCGAGAAGTCCTTTCAAGAACTAAAGGAGTATCTAGCCTCTCCAGAGCTCCTGTCAAAACTAGTACAAAGAGAAAAACTACTCCTGTACCTCGCAGTGTCCGAAAACGCGGTCAGCTCCGCATTGATCAGACAGGACAAGGGGGTACAGAGGCCTATTTTCTACGTCAGTAGGGCACTACTTGACACAGAAAAAAGATACCCAGAAGTAGAGAAGCTGCCCTACGCCTTGGTCATATCAGCTCGAAAACTTCGACCTTATTTCCAGGCCCATCCAATCGAGATCCTAACTACCTATCCTCTGAAGTCAATACTGAGGAAACCAGAGGTATTGGGAAGATTGGTAAAGTGGTCTATGGAGCTAGGGGAGTTTGACATATCATATGTACCCCGAAACTCCATTAAAGGGCAGGCCTTAGCTGATTTCGTAGCCGAATTCACCCCGACACTTCAGAACAAAGTGCAACACACCGAAACTTCGGGAACCTGGCTGCTGTACATTGATGGATCGTCAACCGATCAAGGTTAGGGGTAGGCCTGGTGCTACAGTCCCCTGATGGGCTCACATCAGAAAAAGCAATCAGCCTGGGATTCAAAGCTTCTAATAACGAGGCCGAATATGAAGCCCTAATCTTAGGCATGCAGCTTGCCTTAGAATGCGAGGCTCAGAACCTCGATGTCTTCTCTGACTCCCAACTGGTAGTAAGCCAGGTCTTGGGAGAATTTGCCATTAAAGATGATAGGATGCTCCGGTACTCCGAACTGGTAAACCGCTTGAAGCATTCCTTCCAGACATTTACTATCCAGAAAATCGAGAGAAGCCAGAATTGCAGAGCAGATGCTCTGGCTAACATGGCCTCCCGCCTCAAGTCTGAAGCAAAGTCCACAATCAAAATCTCCTTTCAGCCAAGATCTAACATTGAGGAAGCACCAGTTGCTCAAATTGATGAACAGCCCTAGAACTGGATGACTCCAATCCTCTAGTACATAAGATCTGGGCTCCTCCCAGAGGATAAAAACAAAGCCAGGAGAATCCGAATCAGAGCGGCTCGGTACCTGATCCTGAACAATAAGCTTTACAGAAGGTCATATTCTCAACCTCTGTTAAAATGCTTGGCTCCAGACGAGTCACAATATGTCTTGGCTGAAATACATGAGGGAATCTGCAGGAATCATAATGGGGGTAGAACTATAGCCCACCGAGCTCTATCACAGGGTTACTACTGGCCCGGCATGCTAAAACAGGCAAAAGAATATGTTCGGAAGTGCGACAAATGCTAGAGATTTACGCCGTACCAACATCAGCCTCATCATGAGCTTATCCCGATTCCTAGCCCTTGGCCCTTTGCTCAGTGGGGGATGGACATCGTGGGTCCATTACCAAGGGCCCCTCCGAACAGAAAATATCTCTTGGTGGCCATCGACTACTTCTCTAAATGGGCCGAAGCCGAGCCTTTAACACATATCACAGAAAAAGAAGTTGAGAGCTTCACCTAGAAGAACATTGTGTGCAGGTTCGGCATACCACATGTAATTATCTCGGACAATGGGACACAATTCACTGGTAAAGGCTTCAAGGCATTCTGCGAAAATCTCAACATCAGGCAACACTTTGCCTCTCCAGGCCATCCACAAGCAAATGGGCAAGCAGAGGTCACCAACCGAACAATCCTTGACGGGTTAAAGAAGAGGCTGGAACAAGCCAAAGGAAAGTGGGCAGAAGAACTCCCTGGGGTTCTTTGGGCCTACAGAACAACCAGAAGAACTCCCACCTCTGAAACTCCCTTCTCACTAGCCTATGGAACAGAAGCAGTAATTCCGGTCGAGATCGGTATGCCAACTTTGAGGACTGAGGCCTTTGAGCAAGAATCCAATGATCAGCAGCTGATAGAAAACTTGGATTTGCTCGAAGAGAGAAGGGATCAGGCCAGCATCAGAATGGAAGCCTATCAACAGAGAATGGTTAACAAATCCAAGATAGGACTCAAGATAGTCAGCTTTCAAGTTGGGGACTTCGTCTTAAGAAGAGTCTTTCAAAACACTAAGGATCCTACCATGGGAAAGTTGTCACCAAACTGGGAGGGCCCATACAAGGTAACAAAGGTTATTCGACCTACCACCTACTGGCTAGAAGATATGATTGGGAAGCCTGTTCCTAGGCCATGGAATGTGGAACACTTACGAAAGTATTATCAGTAGAGAGGTTTTCTTTTACTTCCATAAAGTGTCCATCTATTAATGCACAGGCCTTCAGAGCCTGGTCCATAAAATGCACAAGTTTCCATACTTGGTCCATCTATTAATGCACAGGCCTCCAGAGTCTGGTCCATAAATGTACAAGTCTTCGTACTTGGTCCATCTATTAATGCACAGGCCTTTAGAGCCTGGTCCATAAAATGCACAAGTTTCCGTACTTAGTCCATCTATTAATGCACAGGCCTCCAGAGCCTGGTTCATAAATGTACAAGTCTTCGTACTTGGTCCATCTATTAATGCACAGGCCTTCAGAGCCTGGTCCATAAATGTACAAGTCTTCGTACTTGGTCCATCTATTAATGCACAGGCCTTCAGAGCCTGGTCCATAAAATGCACAAGTTTCCATACTTGGTCTATCTATTAATGCACAGGCCTCCGGAGCCTGGTCCATAAATGTACAAGTCTTCGTACTTGGTCCATCTATTAATGCACAGGCCTCCAGAGCCTGGTCCATAAATGTACAAATCTTCGTACTTGGTCCATCTATCAATGCACAAGCCTCCAGAGCCTGGTCCATAAATGTACAAGTTTCAACACTTGGTCTATCTATAATGCACAGGCCTTCGGAGCCTGGTCCACGGTATACAGATCTTATATACTTGGTCTATTTCTTAAATATACAGGCCTCCAGAGCCTGGACCGCCCTAATGCCCAGGCCTTCCGAGCCTGGTCCGTCTTCGACCAGCAAACTCTATGATCCAGTCCATCCAAAGACAGAATTTTCGAACATCTACAAACTAAAGTTTCCTAGATCGGGACATATCAGATCTGATATTTATATTATTTGGCTTATCTGTCAAACAAGCAACAAGTACTATGGTACCGATCCGGAGCAAAGTACTTTGATTCAAGCATTTTTCTAAGTTCCTTTATTCTCAAGAACATTCAGAAATATACAAGGAAGTGTTTTAACTACAGAAAAGCACATTTGAATACAGAAGACATCAGATCTGAGAAAAAGAGACTCAATTTTATTTATAAATCAGAAGATTTACATCAACACGAAGAAGCTATTACAGAAGCTATTACAGAAGCTACTACAAAAGCTACTACAGAAGCTATTACAAGAAGATACAATTCTCAATATAGGGGCTTCCCTTCACGGGATGATAAAGGGGTACAGGAACCACAACTTCCATTACCGCCGCCACCAGCTCCATTTGAAAGGAAGGGGCCCTGAACCCCAGTCTGCATCAAGAAACGCCCAGGCCATTTCATCATCACTATCACTGGTCTCACGACCAACGGATGATGAGGGCTCTGGGTCTCAGGGGACCTTCAATCTTCTTCTTCACACCGTCTGTTTCACCCCAGCCAAATTGAGACAAGGCATGAAGAAGAGGAGGCACCCCACTTGCGTCTACATCACCGACGCTCCAAGCCTCAGTTGAATCAAGGAAGGGCCACCACCAATCGGAGGAATCTCGACAGGATGCCAGAGGAGACAAGAAGACTTGTACCTCCTTCAATCCTTCCTTGGAGAGTGAAAAGAGGGGAAGGTTAACTCTCGGCCACAGTTTAATCGTTCCTAACTCAGGCAAGAAATCACCCATCATCTCCGGACGAGTGACAAAACTCCAGCAGCATATGAAGTCTCTCTCATAAGGGGACAATTCGAAATCAAAAGGTTGAGCGCAACTGTGTGCCCTCGTTTCCATTTATATAGACCTTTGAAGTCCAAAAGCCACCCAACTGAACCGTCGCAACGGTGAAAAAGAGAGTGGCCTCGAAATCCCAAACGGCAATCGAATAAATGAACAGTGCATTAAATATGCCTCTTCGATATACCAAGAGGCAGGGTACAGAACTCTCTAAACAGAGACCACAGTCCGGCACTAAAGCTCCCGAATTGGCAGAAAGGGGAACAAAGTCTAATTGTACAGACCCCCTATTCAAGATTCAGATCTTCCAGTCTTAACTATTCTATGACAGGCCAAATCATATGACAAAACCCAAACAGCTCGGATATATCCCAATCTTGAGTACTCGGCATACCAAGCATCATAACGACAAGCATAAGCTGCTTGGTTATCTTCACAAGCTCTTGATTCAGAGCGGTCTACCTTAAGAGATCTACAGGAGTCTACTCCCACTCTATCAGGCTCTGACAATCTGATTATATTTACTTTCTTATCTTATTATAATGAGACAGTTGAAATTAATCTACATCCCTCATTCAATGACAAGTATCGAAGTTCGGAAAGCGACTATTGACTGCTGAACAGTTGATCTAACATGCAAGAGGCCCAGAGCAGCCACACTTACACAGAAGGGAAGAACACAAGAAGAATTTGAAGGAAAGTTAATTTTATTGATCGGAAGTATACGCCCATTACATAAAATAGCAAAAACAAAAAAGAAATAAAAACCCATAGAGCCTCAAGACTTCCCAGAAGGGCCTGCGTCCTCTTCCAAGTTAAGGGCACAAGCCCCAGCCGTCTTGTCCAGATCAGGACGAGATGAGGCAGGTTCAGGGGGAACAATTGATGAAACGTCAAAGCCCAGGAACTGAATCTGGAATCTAGTTCGGAAGCTTTCAAAACCAAACAGGATCAGCTCATCACCCATCTGGTCAACTTCATCTTTCAATATCATCTCAGTCTCAGCCCTGGCATGATCAGTCGCCTCCTGAACCTTCTGATCGAAGGAACTCCGGAGATTAACCAACTCCGCCTCAAGCCCCTCAACCTTCTGAGCATTTATGTCCCTCTCAGACTCTGCCACGGTAAGGTTGGTGGTAGCTTCCTTCAGATCCTCCTCAATGCTCTGAATTTTGGATCGGGCTGTCCCAAGCTCCACCCTCATCTGTTCCACTTCAGCCCGCAACTTCTCGGCCTCCTCAAGGCCCATGGGGGTCAGCATCAGAGCAGCCAAGCTATGCATACTCTGCGCAAAGCAAGACAGACGGTTTAGATTGAACGAACAGACAAATAGAAAAGTCAAGAAAAAGCTTCAGAAGCTACCTTCATCTAGAGATTCATCATCTCAGTCATCAGCTTGGAAGGGTCATCCCCTCTGTATCGGTGTGGGCCGTGAGCCCATATTTGATCAAATGCCCTCTTGGCAATCTGATAGTTCGGCTCATTAAACGGCTCGGACGGTGCAGCAGGTGCTTTCCCCTTCCTAGTCCTCCTGCTCGGACCAGAAGAGGCAGGAGGAGCAGCCGAAACAGGGACGGCAGGTTCAGCCTCCTTCTCAGCCTCGACAAGGGCCGGCTCAAGAGAGCCAGAAATCAACCTCCTCCTCTTTACTTCAAGAGGGGCATCAGGCTCAGCTCGGGAGGAAGACTCCCCCACCACTGGGGCCTCCGGCACAGCCCATCTCGACGTCAACCTCTTCTTAAGCTCTACATTACGGGCAGCCATCAAGTTTGCTGGAGTTATGATGACAGAATGAGCCCGGTCAGGAGTCGAAAGCATTACTCGGTACTGATCCCGCAATGCTTCAGTGAAATCAGACCTCTTCCAAACACTCCTAACTGCACACAAGTAAGGAAAAATATATCAGTTTATCAGTTCGGAAGGCATAACAAGGCTAAAAATAAGTCTAAAAGAATAAGCCTCATCCTTATGACCCGTAACACGAGGGAACGATGAGGCCTCTCCTTCCTGAAAGCCTTCATGCTCCCATCCTCCTCCGACGAAGAAGTACCACTTCTTCCACGTTTTGTTGGAAGTGGGA
Source organism: Nyssa sinensis (assembly GCA_008638375.1). Lineage (NCBI taxonomy): Eukaryota > Viridiplantae > Streptophyta > Magnoliopsida > Cornales > Nyssaceae > Nyssa > Nyssa sinensis. Next base: position 13,635,693 of record CM018040.1, read on the forward strand.
ACAGAGGACAGGGGTCGGAACCCCTTCTCGAAGGACATATAGAAAAGGCCCTCTGCCTGCTTGAACTTCAGATCCATGTTGCTATGGATCAAGTCCAGAAACACATCCACCTTGTTCAGGTGTCCCAACACCACAAATCCCAGAAGCTGCCGCCAGCTATTGAGATTTAGGTCGGCAGGGCAGAGCTTGTACCAACAAAAGAACTGCCTGACTAAATCCGGCAATGAGAGTCTCAAGCCCATTTCAAACCAGGCAAGGTAAACACAAATCTCCCCGGCTTCAACATTATGGGGACGGTCCATGGGGCCTGGCACTCTGCAGGTCACATTTGAGGAAAATTTAAATTTCACCCTCCATTCATCCAGAAGGCTTTGAGTGACAGCACTCTCACCCTCTTCTCTACGGGAAGACCTACCAGAGGTCTCCCCAGCCCTGTCTTGGGGCTCCTCAAAAGCATCAACTATCCTAACTCCAGGACTAGTGGAAGGATCAACAGGCATCTCCCCAATAACTTCGGGAGCAGGATTACCCACATCTTCCACAGAAGACGGTACAGCCATCTCAGGAGGATTTCCCACTCCCTCATTTACAATTGGGGATTCAGAAGGAGCAGACATTATTCCCAGACTTAAGAAGAAAGAAGCAAGAGAAGAGGAAAAATCAGTCGAACCTGTTCTAACTCAGGGAATCAGTATTCTTCAAGGTCACACGAACCAACAATGGCGAATGAAATCTCCTAGCACAGTGAAAATGACGGGGGAAAGGTCATTCCAAAATCTCATCCCGTATTTATAAGCACAATATCAGAAGGGACCCACCAAGCCCAAACGCCATGACGGTTCGGAACAATGATGATTTCGAGAAACCCAACTATCAGCCCAGTACAATGATGACCTTGAAAAGACCTAATCTCCGGCTGCGCAATAAAAGCCTTGGAAGGCGAACGGACAAGACACATGACTCTCCGAAAAAGGTTTAGCCCTAGTTGCTTGCTAGCATCAAACTAGGACTTGGGGGGGGAGTAACTAATATACCATAAAAGAACAGGCCAATCAACACTTGACACGTGTAACCATAGTCCGACCTATGCTCAGCCAACATGATTCTCACTCAGCCAATGACTAAAAGCTCAAGCATCCAGATCATTATATAAGGTCGGAAGTGACCGAACATATATATAACCAGAACAGATCAACAGGGTCCAAATCAACACTCCAGAACTCGTCACTGCCTTAGCGGATGCCGAGCAGGGAATAAGGAAGCGGTCTTCAACAAGGAAGTAGTCTTCAACAAGGAAACTACCATCTATGGTTATCTCTATGCAAGGTAGCTACAATCTCCGATAATCAAATCCCTATATTCATAGCATCTATGGTTATCTCTATGCAAGGTAACTGCAATCTCCGATGATCAAATCCCTATATTCATGGCTTCGAATCCTAATCAACTTAGGAAAGCCACGGCTTATAAATTAAACCCTAAAGGTACGCCTTATGGCTTATGCTCATTCTTTGGCTTTCAATACATTCTTTCAATTCTTTTACTTACTTAAGCATCGGAGCGGCTACCGCCGGAGCCAATTCGGTGGTCCTCTGATCATCTTTCTGAGTGTTCTACAGGTCACGGAGTCCATACTTATTGCGAGCCGAAAAGTGCAGCATTAGATCTATTGGGATAATGAGCCAAATTACTTTATCTTTCTCCTATCTTTCTCTATAATTAGTTTCTAAAGTTGGTTTTATCAATTTTGATATCCTGTTTTTATCTAGCTTCTTCTTTTCCTTTTCAAATCTTCTAAACGTATAAATAGTGTTCTTCTACTTCTTATTGGATATTTTTTATAAGGTTTTATATAATTTCTTATCTGGACAATCGCATTCGATAATATCCTCATTATCACCATGCGAAGCTTACAACTCTAATTTTTCTAGAAACTATTTTACCATTTCTAGATCTTCGTCTTCAGAAATGGTAGGAATTCCAATATCTAAGTTTGAGTTGAGGGTAAACTTAATATCTTCATCTAAAAAATGACATGGCTAATGTTTGAAGAAAAATCCATTTTCTAACATAACATCTCCTATAAATTGAACTAGGTTCTACAACACAAAATCTGTGTGTTATTATATGGTTACCCAATCTGATCATTATTGGTTCCATGACTAGCTAACACTAAAGAATTTCTCTATTGGCCATTGTTCCTTGAAATTTAAATTCATTATGCCGGAAAAAAAGAGATTGGAAATGCTTCTTTCTTGCAAATGGGTGTAGTACATCTTGTATCTATCATAGTTATAAGGATTCTCTTAACATCTATTTGAGCCAGGTCAATCAATATGCAGATTATTTGGCCATTATATCGGATAATTTTTTCCTTCTAAAAATCCTCATCTAGTATTAGGTTATTAATCCTATGTGTTTGAGGATTTGTAATCCTATCTGTGCTAATTTAAGCTTCTCACTATCTAATTCTAATGATAGAAGTATGTCTTTTTCTTGCTGCTTGCCTGTTCTTTTGACTTTGTTCTTTTTCACTTCTCTATAAAATTCCTCGGGCTGTAAACTCCCTTGGAATTCAGGAATATCAATTCTTAATCCAGCCTTCTAACGTCGCGAGTCCAGATCCATCCTATTCTGTTTTGTCATAGGCCTCCTACCCCTAGGAATGGGTTCAACAAAAGCATATGGATTGTCAAACTCATCCTCCATGGCCTCCTCATCCCCCATCAAAAGTACGGATGAGGAACGGTTTCCACACCGATGGCCAGTCGTCAACGCTGCAATCTGGGCAGTAATAACTTCCATTTGTTGTCTCTGCGCTTCCATCTGCTGCCTCTATGCTTCAACCTTTTGTCGTAACTGGGTTACATCATCTTGCTCCAACACATCGTTGAGAGGCGCATTTCGAACATCGACACGTCTTTGTGGTGGCATGGTCTCGAACAAATGCGGCTCTGATACCAACTGATGTAGTGCATAATGAGAAAACCAATCACAACCCTCTCTTGAACCTATTGATCTTCTCACAGAAAGATGGCAGGAACAAAAGGCATCCAACACTTGTTGATTCTCACGAATACCAAGAGTTAGGCAAAAGAAAATAATTCTCAAGAGAATTTTATTATCACTAAAAAGCTACCACTATCATTACATATCATTATATTTATAAGGCTAAAACTCTAATGGCCAAAAAGGCATAAAATAAAATAAAGATATGAATTTGACCAAAAATATGGCAAAATTCAAAACCTTCTAAAAACTGAAATACAACCAAAAATAAAACGTTCGTGAAAACGAAAAGAAGATCTGAGCTTATTTGACCCATATTTGGCTAGAATCAAAAGTTACTAAAAATGATAAAAATTACTAAAAACTAATGTTTGACCCTTGTGCACAAAATTATAGCTATTTAAAGATGGAAGATCAATTCTTGCTATTTTGCTCCACAGCGACACTCCAATGCCGCCAAGTATGCCTCTACAATGCGTACTGCATCAATTACACTCTCTTTTCCCTTATTTGTTATCAAAGCATGAAGAAAGGATTATGCTCTCCTTTTCTCCCTTCTCCTCTCCCTCATAACTAATGTTATTCTCTCCTCTCTTTCCCCTCTTATGTATCCAAGCATAGTGTAAGTCTCCTAAAGTCATTCTTTAATTGCCTTAGTATTCCTCATGGTCATTGGGTCGTCACCAATGATTAATATTATTAAACACAACTATTCAATACAATTGAGTTGGAGTGTTATATATGATCTCTGTTTGTCCAAACAGAAGTAAAAAAATATGTTCCCGACCCTCAAAAATCTTAAAGAGATCCTACCCTGATGATTCCAAGTCATTTAATTTTATTCATTTCTTCACACACACACACACATGCACAAAATGTCACCTTCAAAGCATAGTTATCAAAATTAGACAAAACAAGTTGATCCTGAACCAAATCCTAGACTGATTTGACTTGATTATTACATTGACTTGGCTAAAAAAAATTGGAATGAACTAACTAACCAGGACCATTCAATTAGGAACCGCTCAAACCAAATAGTTTATAAAGATTTAGTTGATTTTTTTTTCTCAATGTAGGTAAAAAGACAAAAATGCCCACTTTTTGAATGATTTTGTATAGAATAGAGTTGTCTTCTTTGGTGTTTTAACAACAAAAATTTGGTAACAAAAAAATAAAATTTTAAAATTGAGAAAAATATGAAATCCTTAACACCTACCTTAACTTCTCAATTCCTCAATATTGTCGACTTAAAAACGAACTGTGAAGTTATTTTATTTAATTTCAAATTAAAGTACTTGGGTAATTTTTTTTCATATGAATTTATATTTGGTTATTTATATTTATATTTTTTGTTTCTCTCTAACCAATACATGGTTTGAATTTTTTCTTTATCTAAATGGAACGCTGGGTTGGAAGCTCCTAAACACAAAACTCAGGTTTGGCCCTTAATTTAGGCCATGTTTGGTTCAGCCTGAAACGGGGTTTTGGCCCAAAATTTGAATATGAAACAAACCTCTGGTCATTAGGCGAGATGTTAGCATTGGTGGTACGCAAAGCTAAGGCCTACAAAACGGGGTTCGAGCTGGTCTGGCCCGCTTCTCCTTAAGTTTCCGTGGCCGCTAAAACACGTGGAAAGAAATGTATTTTAGTTTAAATATATTCTTAAAGTTGGTCCTAATCTAAAGTGACAAAGTGAAACAGTTTTAGTGCAGATGGATTGTTAGATATAGAACTAATAAATAAACTTATAATTAAATAAGATTTTTTTTTAATTAAATACGTTTTGAATTTAAAAAAAAAGAAGAAGAAGAAGAAGAAGATATTTTCTAATCAGCAATTTTTTAAAGGATTTTCAAGAAAATAAAATTCTAATTTTCTACAATTCTAATTTATGTAATATGAAGGTACATGGTTTGTAACCCTACAACATGTGAATGTGTTGAAATTCCTAGGAAAACCTTTCATGATATTAATGATCCTGTCAAAGTTTCCCGAGCATTTGATCCCTCGGAATCCATTCACTACAAAGTCCTTCTAATCTTAAAGGGTAAATTAAAGATCTTTTCTTGATAGGAAGATGGACCAAGTCAAAGTTTCATCTCAAAAAAGATGTTCTTAATGCACCTGGCTCCAATCTGTTTATTTGAAAGGAGTACTCTTCAAAATATCAGTGACCGGACATCTGTTGAGAATGTTTATAAATAAAAAGGTCAGTAAAATGGATCGAGTTCAGTCCATTGACTTTTCTCTAGCCCGTTTGGTTTTAGGATCCTTCAGAAGAGAATGTATAGGGTTGCACAATGAAAGTCTCTATTATGCACTCTTTACTGGTGAAGATTTGCTTACTTTTACACTTGAAGTTGAAGGTGTTGCTTTTGACTCTTTGGATAAAACCCACTTTTAGTGGTCACTTAAACATAAAGTTTCCAAATGTTTTTAACGATTTCATAACTCACAATGCTCGCAGTTTTGGGGAAGCAACTACTCTTAAATGGTTCAGGTGGGCTGATGTTTATGCTTTTCATCCTGATTGTGATATTATTCTTATCGGTTATAAAGACTATATTGATGAAACACCCAAAAGGGTTGCCCCGCTTTATTATATATTGGTACAATTACAAATTGCAGAGGATTGAGAAGCATGCACGCGTAGATTTCAAAATCAAAGAAGGTGAGAGTGTACTGGTATTCCCTTTCATTCGTTGCTTTTTTTTCTTTGCCTGGGAACAGGAATGGAAATGGTCCGTGAAGATAATAAACTCGATAAGCCCGCTGTTATATGAAAATTCAAATTTGCAAACTTGATGTAATTTCCAGAAGAAAATGGAGATAATTGCTTATTTCAAATTTATTATGCTATTTTGAATATTTTGTTATTATTTCGATCAGTTTAGAAAATCTATTCTATTCAGCAGTATAGTTACTTGCTAGTGTGTTTTACAATGCAAAACAAGGACAGAGCATTGCAGACTAACACAGTAGAGCCATACCAGGCCATTGCATAACAAACCTAAATCAACAGATGCAATCTTGCCATCCCAGCAACTGAAACAGAGTACCCCTAAAAACCACTTAACCAGAAATGAAAATGGATCTTGGATGATTCTAATCTAATGAACACTAGCTTTCCATTTTCTGAATGACTTCTCAATGTAATGGCAAGAAGAGACCTTAATGGCATGGGTTAATCAATATGAGCATGCTCTGACTGGTAAAAGAAAAAGGGTGTTTTTGAATGATTTAAAAAAACAGAGAGAGAGAGAGAACTGAAAAGTACAACTGTCAACTTATTGTCCATAAAAGTAAACTACATATATTAGGTTAAAATTCAGAATATGACATATATAGTTTACAATTACAATATTAGGAAAAGCAAGAGAAACATATAGCAGATATGACATAAAATATAACACGTATGAGGGTGAAAACACAAGTGTCATCAACCAGCTTGATTCCGAAGAAGTCGTGTTCTGATTTTGTTCAGCTTGACAATCACTTCTTTTATGTCACTTCTCTCTACTGGTAATTCTCTGCTACATTCCAAGCCTATTTCCATGATGGACAAAATGATATTTTGAGTGGCAATCATTTCTTGTCCAGCTGATGCCAATAAACCACTATCCACGATTTCCATTATTTTGTTAGGAAGCGATGCACCCACCCATTGCCTTAAGACTCAACTCTCCGGCAAACATCTCGTCAGTGGGTTTCTTTCTTGGGAATGTCTCCAACAACATTATGCCATAGCTATAAACATCGCCTGTCGTGGTGACTCTTCCTTCAGATCCATACTCTGTAACATATTTATTCTGTTTAATTTCATAATCTATATAGAAAATTTCATATTTTTGACCCCTAAGTATAACAAATTAATTCTTCAGTTAATCAATTCAAACATTTCAGTATTAGTATAGCATGTTTTTGTTTAAGAAGAGTGAATATGATTGAATGCCTGGGCCTCCCAATGTCACCAAGAGATGGCCGAGGCTGCTAGGTAGAACCAACCCAGGCATTAATTGCAGCCTAGCAACAGTAGAAAATTAATTATTAGAAAAAACTCAATAACTAGCATTTTGTTGAATTGCTTCCCATATAATTTATTATTATATGAATTCAAAGAAAAGCGGGTTTATACAACCCCAGATAGGGAGTGTTCTCAAAAATTTTAAAATTATATTTTTTACTATTTATTTTGTTAGAGTTTTTAAATTAAATTAGGACATACCCCCCACTCTCCAATTTTTTTTTTTATATGTTCGTATGACTGCCCAAATTTTAATCCTTGCACTTTAATCTCCTAACTATATTTTCTGGATCAGCTATTGGTTATATATATATATATATATATATATATATAGAGAGAGAGAGAGAGAGAGAGAGAGAGAGAGATTATAAATGTAAAAGAAATTTACCTGGTGCGATGTAGCCGAGCGTACCAATGGTATTCGTTATTGTTTGAGTCTTGTTTTGAGCTAAAATTTTTGCAATGCCAAAGTCTCCCACATGAGCAACCATTTCTTCATCTAAAAAAACATTACTGGGCTTTAAATCACAATGGACCACAGGCTCTGATTGACCGTGATGCAGATATTCCAATGCTAATGCAACATAAAAAATAATGTTCATTCTTTGAAGAAGATCCAGGCAATAGTTGTGAGAATACAACCACTTCTCAAGACTTCCATTAGACATGTATTGCAGAACCAATGCTCTTAACTCAAGGTTACTGCATGAACTTATGACTTTAACACGATTCCGGTGCCGAATTGTGCACGGTACATGGCATTCGACATCAAAACTTTTGAAAGCTCCCTCTATTTGGAAAATTTAAAATTTTCACAACAACGATGGCTCTATTAGAAAGTATTCCTTTGTATACCGAACCAAAGCCTCCTACTCCGAGCAAGTTGGATTCGTAGAAGTTATTGGTTGCACGACAAAGCTCCTGATATGAAATCATTTTATGCTCCACTGTATTTAACAAGTTGATTAAATTCTGACTCTGCCCATGATTCCCTTGATTTTTTCTCAACCCCATATATAGCAAAGAAGCAAAAATTGCAACTAATGCTGATGTAGAACAGATTGTAGAAGAATTCCTAGCACAAAATTACGTGCAAAGTCAAAGTTGTCAGAATTGCATGAAATTCAGTGGGTGACTTGGAATCGATGAGTTGATCAATACTCCTCGCTTTGCGAGGACATATGCCATTTTTCGAGCAAATTCCTTCGTTTTAGCCTTCAAAAGCGCATTTTTGCTATTTTTGGTAATAATGTGCTGCTTAATTTCGGGAGTTAGGTTTTGCCATTTGGAGTTGTCCTTTTACCAGATTGCTGCTTAAGTTTAGGTCTTTTGATTTATGCTTTAAATTAGAATATTTCTATTTTTGGAATTTTTAGTATTTCTCCTTATTTTAATTATTTATTTCCTAAAGTTGTAATTCTAGTCGAATTAGAAGTTATAGTTCTAGACAAATTAGGTTTTGCAGCTTATATAAAGGCTCTTTTTTTCATTGTAAGGTTAACTTTTGTTCAATAAAGAATTTTCTTTCTGAGATCTTATTCTCTGTGCTCGTGGATTCAAGTGTGTTACTTTTGTTCTTAGATTCAAGCGGTTCTCCAAGAAGCAGGCGGTGCCCTACTTCTTCATAAGCTTCCGCTACGTCAGTTGGTATCAGAGCAGGCTTAATCCTGTTCAGATGGCGAACGCACGGAACGAGGGCGAAATCCTTAACGACAGTGACCGTGAGAAAAATATGGTTACAAAGGCTGAATTTAGAATTTTTCAGCGTGAGACCTAGAATGCGTTGCGGGAGATCCAAACGACTCTTGCTAGGCTGATGGTAGGGAATAATCAGTGGGGCGACGATCCTACGGGTCGTCAACCTTACTGAAAGAGGGCTGAAGTTGTTCGTGAACACCATCCAAAGATTCCACGTAGGCAGCTAGCCTATGAGGATAACCTAAGTGAGGATGAGGAAGATGTTGAAGCCATACTCTGGGATAATTGGAGGAATTACCGAGGGGAGCAGGACCAACAGACTTTTCATATAAAGATGGACCTGTCCAGTTTTAATGGTCAACTTCAGTTTGAAGGGTTTCTTAATTGGTTGGTATTAGTCTTGAGGTTTTTCGATTATATGGATATTCTTGAAGATAAAAAGGTGAAATTGGTCGCGTACAGACTATTAGGGGGAGCAGTTGCAAATTACACAGATGTGACAAGGAAAGGGGATGGTTCGGACATGGGCTAAGATGAGGTGACTGTTACAATCTAGGTATTTGCCTCCAAATTATGAATGGATTATATTTCAATATATCAGGATTGTAGGCAGAAAAGTAGAACAGTCGAGGCGTACCTAGAGGAATTCCACAGATTGTTGTCGCGTAATAACCTGTTGGAAACAGATGCACAACAAGTTGCTAGGTTTGTTGGGGGGCTTTGTTAGGCTATACAGGATTGAGTTGCAATGCAAATAGTCTACACCTTAACCGAAGCCGTTGCGTTGGCTATTAAGGTGAAAACTCAGTTGGACAGATCGAAGGCGACGGTCGTGGCAAGAAATTCCTTTGATTCCAATCGTGCTACAGTAAGTAAAGGAAAATTCATAATGACTCAGCCACTTTTGTCTAACACCACTTTCGGGACAGGTAGCAGTAGAGGTCCATCAAAGCCAACCAACACTGTTCCACCAAAAGTGGCACCTCGTAACCTTTATGCTCGTCCGGGGTCTGATAAATGCTATAGATGCGGACAGCCAGGGCACCATTCCAACTAGTGTCCAAAAAGAGGTACCGTTAACTTAGTGGAGCCCAAAAAATATGGCAGATTCGAGACAGAAAAGGACGAGAATGAAGTGCCCTATACTTATGAAGATGAAGAGGTAACGGGTGGCGACGAAGGGGAGTTGCTGTCACGTTCTCTAATGGTTCAACGACTTCTGTTAGCACCAAAGCGGGAAGAACCATATCAGCGGCATAATATATTCCGAACCAGATGTATTGTGAACAAAAGTGTTTGTAATGTCATTATTTATAGTGACAGTAGTGAAAATATAGTATCGAAAGCAATGGTTACCAAGTTGGGCTTGCAAACTGAGAAACACCCTTCATCATATAAGATTGGTTGGATTAAACGGGGTGCTGAAGTGAAGGTAACTAAAATTTGTAGTATGAATTTTTCAACTGGAAAAAATTATGCAAATGACGTCGTGTGTAATGTGGTGGAGATGGATGCCAGCCATATGATTTTGGGACGACCATGGTAGTTCGATGTGGATGCTACATACAAGGGGCCGAGATAACGTATATGTTTGCATGAAGGGGGACCCAAAGATCGTTTTGGGACCCATAAAAGAGGAATTTTCAATTGTTGAACCGAAGTCAAAGGGCAAGTCAGTATTTCTGGTGGATGGGGGCGAATTCATAGAGGAAACTAAGGAATCTAGAGAGATTTTTGCTATGGTAATTGGGGGAGAAGTTAGCAGGGAGTCTATGGAAATTTCACCTGTACTTAAACCTTTGCTAGAGGAATTTTAGGAAATTATATCGTCAGAACTACTAAGTGGGTTGCCTCCTATGCGGGACATACAGTATCAGATTGATCTCACACCAGGAGCCAGTTTGCCTAATCGTCCACATTCCCGGATGAGTCCCAAGGAAATTCAGATTTTACAAGAGCAGGTAGAAGAGTTGATTAAGAAGGGATTGGTGCAAGAGAGCATGAGTCCTTGCACGGTACAAGCCTTGTTAGTTCCAAAGAAGGATGCCAGTTGGCGAATGTGCATCAACAGCCGGGCAATCAATAAGATCACCATTAAATATAGGTTCCCTATTCCTCGATTGGAAGATATACTAGACATGCTGGTTAGCTCCAAAGTCTTTTCAAAAATCGACTTACGGAGCGGGTACCATCAGATTCAGATCAGGCCTGGAGATGAATGGAATACTGCTTTTAAGACGAATGAGGGGTTGTACAAATGGTTAGTGATGCTGTTTGGACTCACCAATGCACTTAGTACTTTCATGCGGCTCATGAACTAGGTATTAAAACCATTCACTAAAAAATTTGTTGTGGTGTACTTTGATGATGTATTAATATATAGCTAGAACAAATCTAACCATGTTGCTGCACTTGAGGGAAGTACTTACAGTTTTACAGCAAAATAAGTTGTATGTTAATTTAAAAAAGTGCAGCTTTATGACCAGCAGTTTGTTATTTTTGGGATTTGTGGTAAGTGCTGATGGGATTAAAGTTGATGAAGAAAAGATTCGTGCCATTCAGGAGTGGCCAACTCCATAAACAGTGGGCGAGGTTCGTAGTTTTCGTAGTCTAGCAACGTTTTATAGGTGGTTTGTTAGAGATTTTAGCTAGATAGTCGCGCCAATTACTGAATGCATGAAGAAGGGGAAATTCCATTGGGGAGAGGAAGAAAAATGGAGTTTGGTGCTAATCAAGGAGAAATTATCATTTGCCCCAGTTTTAGCACTGCCAGATTTTGACAAGCTGTTTCAGGTAGAGTGCGATGCTTTTATTGTTGGCATTGGTGCTGTACTTTCTCAAGAAGGCAGACCGATTGCATTTTATAGCGAAAAGCTCAATGAAGCTTGCCAGAAGTGGTCTACTTATGAGCTAGAATTGTATGATGTTTTTCACGCCTTGAAGGTTTGGGAACACTATTTGGTGCAGAGGGAGTTTGTCTTATTCAACGACGACCAAACACTGAAATTTATCAATAGCCAGAATAGTGTCAACCGGATGCATGCCCGTTGGTTTTCTTTTATACAACGCTTCACTTTCACTTTGAAGAATAAGACGGGTCAATTAAACTAGGTAGCTGATGCTCTAAGTAAGAAGGCGTTGTTATTTGTCACAATGTGGACTGAAGTGGTTGGGTTTGACTATCTCAAGGAGCTGTATGCAGCCAACGAAGATTTTTAGGATATTTGGGCAAAATGTCAGTCGGGATCTTCCATTGAGGGAATGTATATTCAAGAGGGTTATCTGTTTCGAGGCAACCAATTGTACATCACGAGGAGTTCACTATGAGATTAGATAATTCAGGAACTACATGGCGGAGGCTTGGGCAAACACTTGGGTCGTGACAAAACAGTAGCTCTTGCCGAGGAGAGGTATTATTGGCCCTAACTGAAATGAGACGTCGGCAGTCATATTAAGAGATGCCTCATTTGTCAGGCTGCCAAAGGCCAATATCAAAATACGGGTCTGTACATACCTTTGCCCATTCCAGTAGCACTTTGGGAGGATCTTTCTATGGACTTTGTCGTAGGACTATCACGAACCCAACGCGGGTTTGATTCTGTATTTGTGGTGGTTGATAGGTATTCCAAAATGACTCACTTTATTGCTTGCAAAAAGACCTCAGATGCATGCAGTGCACATGGCAAATTTTTTTTTTTAAAAGGTTGTTCATTTGCATGGGGTCCCCAAATCCATCACCTCAGATAGGGACACCAAATTCTTGAGACATTTTTGGCAGGACCCTATGGAGGCGGATTGACACATCCCTGAATTTCAATAGCACGAGTCATCCTCAGTACGATGGTCAAACGGAAGTGGTGAACTGCACTCTTGAGAATTTAATTCACTGTATTTTTGGAGAGAAACCGAAATAGTGGGATCTTGCTCTTGCACAGGCTGAGTTTGCTTATAATAGTATACTGAATCGTTCTATTATGAAGACCCCATTCCAAATTATTTATTGCTGTCCTCCATGCCATGCTTTAGACTTGGTTCCTCTGCCAAAGCTTCCTGGTTTGACTATTGCAGCAGAAAATATAGTGGATCGTATCAAGGTTATTCAAGAAGAGGTGCGAAAAAATTTGGAGGAATCTAATGCCAAATACAAGGCAACTGTTGATAAAAAGATAAGGGCTAAAGTATTTTAAGAGGGGGATCTAGTGATGGTTTATTTGCGCAAAGGGCGGTTGACAGTGGGCACATACAACAAGCTGAAAGACAAGAAATATGGTCCTTTCTAGATTCTGCAAAAAATTAATGATAATGCCTATGTCGTGGACCTTCCTGCAGATATGGCCATTTCTCATACTTTCAATGTTGCTGATTTGTTTGAATATCATCCTTTTGATGTGTCGTCTTCTCAATTAACTAACCCGAGGTCGAGTTCTTTTCAAGCAAGGGAGACTGAGGTAGAACAGATTGTAAAAGAATTCTTAGCACGGAATTGCGTGTAAAGTCAGAGTCGTTAGAATTGCATGAAATTCAGTGGGTGACTTGGAATCGATGTGTTGAGCAATACTCCTCACTTTGCTAGGACATATGCCATTTTTTGGGCAAATTCCTTTGTTTTGGCCTTCAAAAGCGCGTTTTTGCTATTTTTGGTAATAATGTGTGCTTAATTTCGAGAGTTAGGTTTTGCCGTTTGGAGTTATCATTTTACCAGATTGTTGCTTAAGTTTAGGGCTTTTGATTCATGCTTTCAATTAAAATATTTTTATTTTTAGAATTTTTAGTATTTCTCCTTATTTTAATTATTTCTTTCCTAAAGTTGTAGTTCTAGTCGAATTAGGAGTTATAGTTCTAGACGAATTAAGTTTTTGCAGCCTATATAAAAGCTATTTCTTTTCATTGTAAGGTTAACTTTCATTCAATAAAGAATTTTCTTTCTGAGATCTTATTCTTTGTGCTCGTGGATTCGAGTGTGTTACTTTTGTTCGTGGATTTGAGCTGTTCTTCAAGAAGCAGGCGGTGCCCTACTTCTTCATAAGCTTTTGCTACTTTAAATGCAATGGCTAGAAGGATATATTTGAAAGGAAAATGTTTAGATTTTGATTTCTTATCATGACTCGTGCATGGTGGAACTTGAAAAACAGGCTTCCCACAAAGTGCTTCATTCATTATGAAAGATTGCGCTTTAAAGTTTACAAAAGGCCCTCCACTTGGAATCTCCTCAAATAGCTTATTGTAAGACAAATTTAAATGTTTGAGATGTGAAAGTGCCTCAAGAGACTTGGGTATGGGACCAGATAAGTTATTGAGGGAGAGGTCCATGAAATCCAATGTGATCAAGTTCCCAAATGATTCGGGTATGGTTCCCCAAAATGAATTTTTAGAAGTCTAAAGTTGAGCACTAAGTTATACACGCCAAATGGTTTTACTTACACTAGGGGTCGTAGGATTAAAAATGATAGATGTTAGAGAACAATGTCAGAACTTCAGAATGAGTCAATTCAGACAAGATAATGACTTCTGAAACATCATAATGTTATAAGAATACAAGTGAGTGACTTTAGTAAAAGTGAACACTAGGGCAAGGACTGACAATTTCTTAATAACTATGGGTTGAAAGGAACTTATTAGAAAATACGTACAGATGTTAAAGAAAAAAATAGAAGAGCTAGTCCTAAAACACAGGTGAGGCGACGCATGAATCCAATTATTTTGAAATAAAGATCAAATAATATATATTAGAACACTTATTAGATATGAATATAAAAAATATGATAAAATACAAATTTACATGTCTTTTTCTTATATAAGTTGCAAATTCGGGAATCAAAATTTAATGTCATTGTTTTCATTCATGAGGTGTGTGAGGTGGTTTCGAGGTAGTTAGACCATTACTGGGCCATTTGACTGCTGAAAACCTTAAGTTTGGGTCGTTTTAAAATGAAGGTTTCTAAAATGACTATTTTTTTTTGCATAAGTTATAAGTTGGGGATCAAAACTTGGTGCTGTCAGTTTCTAAAAGCCTATTTTGCCATTTTTGAGGTGTGTGCTATTGTTTCAGGGTAGTTAGCAATCATTAAGTCTTTTGGATACTCAAAACCCCAATTTTGAGTCATTTTGGAACTTAAAAGGATTCTTCCTTGCTTAAGTTACAAGCCAGTGAATGAAATTTGGTGTCATTAGTTTTTACAAGTCTATTTTGTTATTTATGAGGTGTTTGAGGCAGTTTTGGGGTAGTTAGACTGTAATTGAGCCTTTTGGTTGCTTAAAGCCCCAAGTATGAGTCATTTTGGAACTTAAGTTTCTAAAATAACTTTTTTTTTGGCATAAGATGTAAGTCAAGGAACGGAATTCGGTGTCGTCAGTTTCTACAAGTCTATTTTGTCATTTGTAAAGTGTGTGACAAAAGTTTGAGGTAGTTACACCTTTATCAATCCTTTTGGCCACTCAAAACCCTAAATTTGGGTCGTTTTGAAATATTAGATTTCTAAAATGTCTATTTCTTGCATAAGTTACAAGTCGGGGGACAAAATTTGATGCGGTCTATTTCTAGTAGTCTATTTTTGTCATTTGTGAGGTGCGTGAGACAATTTTAGGATAGTTAGACCATTTTTGAACCTTTTGGCCTCTCAAAATTGCAATCTAGGTTATTTTAGAAACTTAGGATTCTAAAATGACTCTTTTTTACATAAGTTGCAAGTCAGGGATCGAAATTTGGTGTCATCAGTAGAAAGTCAAATTATTTTATCTTTTAATAATCCATCGCTTAAAAGAGTGTGTGCATTTTGTCAATTTGTATCTTTCATAATTTTATATGACATTCCTAAATAGAAATTTTGTCATCATATTGCTGGTAGGAATAAATCAACATTAAAGGAATGTTTCATTAGTATGATTATTTGGTTTAACACAACACCAACTAGGCAAGTACTTGAGTTTTTGAACAACCTATAATGAAATGTTCTATATAGAAGCTTCATAATAATTTAAATGTCGATGGAGTTAATACAAATCTTTACGCATGAAATTTGAGTTACACAGTAGTGTTAACTATCCACGCATAAAAGATCACAAACATTCTCACTACTTTTTGTAAATGTGTACAATGAAAATTTTCTATGTAAGAAATAGTGAAAATCGAACAGGATTGTCGTTTGTTAAAGATTATAAATTGAAGAAAATGTATTGAGCAAATAAATTAGTGTCTTTTTATTAGAAAATGAAAGTTAATTATTGTATATTTTAATGTTGATACTAGAGAGGATTCGAATTTCTTAAAGATTAATTTTCTCTATAAGCAAGACACTTCAAGTAGTAGTCTCATCTTGACATTTGACCTGATCTTAGTTTATAGCAGAAACAGTGAAATTTCACTATCTTTAGAGAATTTCACTGTAGATTGTGAAATTTCATTGTCAGTAGTAGAATTAAAATTGTAGCAAAATTGAATCTAGTTTTATTAAATTGAAATAAACTGTTGTTTAAAAATAAAGAAATTTTAATTATTTTATTCAAGGTGGATAAGATTTTAAACTAGTTTTTCTTGAATTTTTATGAATTGGAACTGATTTGTAACAAAAGCAAGCATCTTAATTTTTTAATAATGTTGAGAGAGCTAAATCTACACCATATGATTTGTTTGCTCCATCATATGCCACATTCACATCATGGAATACATAAATGAATAACTTGTTGTATCTAAGTTGGTAGAAAAATACAATCGATGTTCTAAAACTCCAAACCGCCATAACTTTGTGTTCAATTATCCGTTTACACAAATTATATATGCATTTTATGTATTGCTTTTGAGATGTGGTAAACCTAATGACTGTTTGAGGTTTGCGATGTTAACTTTGCCAAAAAAAAAAAAAAACCATTATTGTTCTTAATTTTTAATTTTACAGCAAATTTAACTCTTTTGGCTACAAATATTTTTTTCTTCAGAATATCATATACAATTTGGTTCTTATTTAGTAAATCTCAATTTTTAGAGTCTAAATGTATAAATTTTATTAAAACATATTTATATTTTGTAAGATATTGAATTTTGAAAATTTTAAAAATTTTCTAGAAATGTGCACATAAATCAACACCCAAATTTGTTTATAAGCAATGGGCAAAACACGGAGGTATTTAGAAGGACATTTTTGTTACAAAATAATTAACGGACTTATGAGGTTAAAGAGAACACCTATGAACCCCATCTTGGTTTTGATCTTATGTGAGTGCTATTGGCCAAAGCTTTATTTTTATTTTATTTTTTTAAAAGACATGTTTGGAGACATTTCCCCCTAAATACTCGTCCATCGCCAATAATTTCCCCACGCAAATTTATCCCTATTTTTGAACATTCCAGTTCTCCCATAATTCTCTCATTTGTTTCGATTGGATAATTTGGAGAGAAAAAGAAAGTTTCAAGAGAGTAATATCACTTTATCTTGTTTAGATGTTTATGATGGAGAAAAGATAAAATTAAGAGAATGTTTAAGTGATTCAAGTGATTTCTTCAATTTTTGTTTTGGAAAGAAAAAAATTCATTTAATGAAGTGTATGTTTGGTAACGTTTTTACTAAGTATTTTTAATAAACAAAAAAAAAAAATACTTTTTACAGTTTATACGAGACTATTATATTCTGCCACCGCCACACACACACACACACACACACACATATATATATATTAATACATATATAATATATGTATGTATAAGTTGTTGAACATAAATTACCTATATAATATATAATATAGATATATTATCACGCCCCGAATTTCCACGAACCTGGGGGTGAGCGATATAAAACAAGAAAGTTAAATAAATGACAATTCAAAGGATTTAACCAGATAGAAATCCGTCCTCATCAACACATAAAATGTAAAGTACAGTCCAGAAAACAAATTGTTCATGTCATTATGGGCTTCAGCCCTTACATCTCAAAGTGTGCCCCAAGGGCCAGTTATAATTCCAAGTTTCCTTCCCTTTCTTTTGTTAAGGTTTCATCAAGTCTTACGTAGCAGGGGCGTTATCTGTAATATGGTATCCCATGAATGGGTCAACTCAACTGCTGGTATAATATTATGCTAATGCAAGAAACAAAATTAAGACATGGCATATGCGAGTGTACATTTATATCTACATGTCATCCAATATCATCAATATAGTACATGAACAGTATGCGTGACATACCCATGCAAACTCCATGCCACACCCATGTCTTGCTTTACGGTCCTTCCCCGTTGGCCTGCAAGTACCACAGTATGTCTCGCTTCACGGTCCAGACCTCGTTGGCATGCGAGTACCAATGGCCGATTTTGGGTTTTTCACCACAGGATCTACACCCTCATAATGGACAGCACCACGTGCTCAACCCACACTATGCTTTCAAGGAATCACACTATGCCAATATGCCTTGATTCCACTATGTCATAATGCAATCTCAACTAAACATTTTATCAACACATGAAGCATGCTTTAAGTAATGCATATTCTACTTAAAGCAACAATGACATTAAATCACAAAGCTCCTTCCACAAGTCTGCATATCATGAACAATTAATTCAATCACATGCTTGATTTACACATTCACCATCTTGACAATTCTCTAAAAACATAAATCACACACTGTGCCAACACGTGGAATATACATATAGTCATAATCCACATTCATCACTCAACCAAACTTTTAGGAAAATGACAAGAAACACATAAGCATATAAACAATCAAGCAAACATGTGGTCATTAAGTCAGCATGGCAATTATTCCTAAACTTAATCATATTTCTTACTTAGCAAAATATCATACCTGATGGGTTGGTCTCAACCTTAAAAAACCGTGCTCGCGCTGTAGCCGAATTAATCAATGAGAATGCAGTCCCTTTTTACTGTCTCCAACCGGAAGGTCTAGACTGCCTTCTCCTTGCCATTCGGTGTTCCTAAAATCATTACGATACAACTCAATCTATTTCTACTTGAATTATGATATTCATCAAATTTTATATTTTTATATCATGAGTTCCTATTTTACTAGAATAAACTCTACCATTGGGTCCGGAACATCGAACAGAGTCGATTTAGGCTTTTGCGGAATTCAATTCAGACATCTGTACTAAAAAGGGTGAAATGGTCATTTTTTACTAACCTTTTTACCTCTCGGCTGCTCTCCCAACAGCAGCTCCTGCTGCACTATTTCTTTTTCCCTCACTGCTGCCCCAATAATATCCAACTAAACCAATCCAATCCAATCCAATACTACCGCTGCTCCTCCATAAACGACACAAATATATATATATATATATGCACATTTTTTCCTGCACCGCCACAACCACCCCTACATAAATATATATATTTTCCTGCTATACTAACGGCACCAGCGACACCCTCCTGATGTTACCGCGGCTGCACCCAAATCAGCCTCATGCCCTGCTCTTATCTATCACCAGAACCCATTTCAGGTCCTCTATCAACAGCCCTCACAAAATCCTCCACTCAATGCCATCTCCACTGTCCCTATTACCGCTCCTGTTGTGCGATTTCTACTACTGCTGGGTTACAGCAGCTGCTGCTGCTCTCTTCATTTCCCCACTGCACAACCATCTTCTTCTCCATTTTTTCTCAATTTATTTTCTTTGTTGCACCGTCCCAACACACACGTATATAATATATATTTTCTTGCCTTCTTACACCGCCACAACACACACTATATAAATATATATATTCCCCACTTGCTAAGCTACACCTGCGCTCTACACACACCTATATAATTATATATCTCCCTGCTACACGCTACAACACACATATACACATACACATCGACCTGCACCGCCCCCCTGCACTGCGCCTGCCTGCTGCACCCTTTCAAATCTTTCCCTTTTTCATTTTCTCTTCAACAGTTTCGGCTGTACCTGCCCCACACCCCCCTTTGCTACACAACCACACATATATATAATATATATATTTTCTTGCTGCACTCTCAACTACAGCCTACACACCTATATATATATATATATATATTATGTTTACATCCATACGCCAACAGCACACCCACACACCCACTCATACACACGCACACTGCCACACATGCTACTTCCTTCCATTGCATGCATACATATATATATAATATATAATTATTTAATGATATATATATATACACACACACACATATATATATATATAGATTTATATCTTACCGTATTTTATTTGATTTCATAAAATATTAATTTATGAAATAATAGTAAATTTGGCTCAAGGCCAAAACTCGGTATCATAATTATTTATTTAGCCAATATTGGGTGTACTTCGTGTCCCACATAATATTCATATTATTAACTCATCATATTAATCCCATTTATCTATTCTTTATTTTTTTTTCAGGTCTCTACATATATATATCGCTTATATATTTTCAATTGGTGTATGATATATATATATATATGTCAATTATATGTTCGACTGAGTTGTGATAGATTGTTATATCTTTCGCTAGCTACCTATCAGTTTGTGGTGCCGTCACTAAATTAGGGAGTGATGTCGGTAGTAATTTGGATGAGGTAGAGCGCATGGTAATGCGACGAGGCTGTTAAGACAGTGGCAAGGTAGTAGAGTGGTGGTAACGATCATATTGGTAATGACAATGGATGTGGTGGTGGAAGTGCAGTGTGTTAAGGATATGGGAGATTTGGCATTAAAGATTGATGAGAGAGAATCACTCTTGAGATTGGTCAAAGAAGCAAATAAGGGCTGATTTGTTGAGATTGATATTATTGATTGATCTGGCTTAATTGTAGGTAATTGATTAGGCTAAATTGGTGTAATTTGTCTTTAGAGAATGTGTATACATAGGAGCCTCTGTATAGTGTAATATTTACATCGAGAAATATACAATTCTCAATTCTCCTTCTCTCTTTGTCTTCCCTATATGAATTTCTAGACTCTGAATTTTTTCATGGTATCAGAGCTTTAGGATTCCGAAGGGCATAATCTTCTTTTCCCAACTTCTTCTTCTTGGTCACAAAACAAAGCACTCTGTTTTTCTTTTCCAGCCTCCTCAACGTGATTATCAAAAGTTGTTCAGCCTTATATTCTCTCCTATTTCTTTGTAACCAACTATTAGTAAACTACAACATATTTCAATTGCTGTAAGTTAGCAAAAAAAAAACTCTCCAATTTTTTTGTCCTTTCTACAAAGGCCGCCACTTTTGTTAGTGGGACTTACAGTATTCTCAACAAATACAATGTCTAGGCAAGCTCTGGCTAAGGAAAGTCCTGGGTTTTAAGCAGTCCATTGTAACTCCCCTCACTTTCCTAGGAGGTTACTGGAAGCGTGTCGTTAACACTCCAAAAATTTAACCTTGCTTATTAACACAATAAAAGAAAACTAAATACAATAGCTAGATGAGTAAGGGTCGAACCCACAACGAGTGTTCACAATTTATTTTTTATTTATTCTGACCAATTCTAAACTGAAATTCAATTAATAACAAAACAATAAATGGGGGGGGGTTGGAATTCTGAGCAAACTAATTATAATTAAAAACTAAATTAATAACAGAAATCAATGAATTAAAACTTCAGTTCTTCGGTTTAATCTTACCATCGCAGTTAATGGAACAATCAATCAATTATAACATTATTCTACCTTTCAATGAATCTAATAATCCTAGGTAACATCAAGCTTTGTTACCCAAAATTTTCCTTAATTCCTCACTAATGAAACAAGCTCTTCATTAGATTCTAACCAGTAGAAAATTTAAAACAAGTACTCTCAAATTTAATATAATGGCAGCATTAATATCAAGGAAATTAGATTATTATAAGCAACAATCACACAAGTTCGGACTGTTTAACTTAAATAATGAAAATCATAGCAATAAACAAAAGTTTGTCCGCAATCATCTATCACTATTTGCTACAATTAATTAGGAACAATATCAATTACGTAATATACTTCCTAAATCTAGAAATTGGTAATAATTTGATCAATTTAAGAGGCCTAGATTAAATCAATCAAACCAAATATCAATAAAACAATTAAAACATATTATCGTGAATAGATTTCATAAGAAAAGGGATAAATAATGTTATTGATTTGATTCAACCATCAAACTGCAACGAAGGCTCGAAATCCCCTTGAACTGAATTGGAAAATCTAGCCCAACATACTTGAATAAAAAAACCCTAATAATAAATTTATGTCTCTCCCTTTTTTCCTTCAGGAAACCTTCAATAAATATTGAAAACATATTACAACTTCCCAAAATGTGTACAACTCAAATCCCTACATTATAGGTATTACTTATCAAAACAGATTGACAGAAACCAATGAAATCATGCTGGAACTTGTGAGCTATTGTTCTATCAGATAACGACTGAATCTTGACTCGGGCTCTTGATGAAAGTTATAGCCCTGGATGTGTAGATAAATTTTGGCTTTTGAGTCACCTGATTTAGGCTTCAGAAACTCAAGTTATGGCCCACTAAAGTTTACTGACTTGGACAGGAATCCAACTCTAATCAGGATTCGGATCAGCTTTCTAGGCCTGACTTTGAAATAATGTTTGGAGGCACAAACAAACTTAGATTTTTGTAAACCATACCTTTCTGAAAAGATTAAGATGTCCTCTAAAAACTTCATGAAGACCACTTTCTCATTCTGAAACTCTAACGCCATCCAAACCTCAATTGAAGCTCCATAAATCGAAACTGCCTAAAAACTAAAAATTGCACAACATACTCCATATCTATTCTTTTACCTTCAATGCTTCCCTAATTCAATAAATATATTAATCAGCTCACTTAAATAGAAAATATGTCATAAAACTAAATATAAAGGAATTAAAAATATTAAATATTATGCTCTTTTCAGTTACCTGGTTATCTTTTTGAGATTACTGTCTACACCACTTCTTACACTATGGCTTCCAATGTTGAAAACACCCAACCTTCCCAAAAATTTGATAATTCCAGTCACCACCTATTTCTCAACAGCTCCGACAATCCCAATGGTGTTTTGGTTTCTTAACCATTGACGGAAACCAATTATACCACACGGAGTCAATCTATGCTCATTGCCCTCGACACCAAAAACAAGATTGGCTTCATCGATGGCACTGTTCCCAAGCCTTCCAAATCTTCCCCTACAAAATACCGCTAGTGGTCTCACTACAACAATATGGTAAAAGCTCGGTTAATCAATTCTCTTTCTCAACGCATTTTTGCTAGCATTATTTTCTGTGGTCTTGCTTGAGATATTTGGGTAGATTTGAAGGATAGTTTTTCCCAAGTTTATGGCCCTCGCATGTATCACCTTGAACAAGAAATTCATAATCTTGTTCAAGGCAATACATCGGTGGCTACATATTTTACCAAGCAGAAGCTCTTATGGGATGATCTTGCATCACTTCAATCCTATTTGTTCCAAGAAGGCATCGCTCAATACCAGTAGTACCAGCGCACCATGAAGTTCCTCATGGGCCTTAATGAGTCTTTTGGTGCCATTTGT
Source organism: Nyssa sinensis (assembly GCA_008638375.1). Taxonomy (NCBI): domain Eukaryota; kingdom Viridiplantae; phylum Streptophyta; class Magnoliopsida; order Cornales; family Nyssaceae; genus Nyssa; species Nyssa sinensis. Next base: position 13,658,907 of record CM018040.1, read on the forward strand.
GCCCAGATTTTGTTGATAGACCATCTCCCCACAATCAGTCACATTTGCGGCTTGGTTCTTCAAGAGGAATGCCAAAGGAACTGTCACGCCCCGAATTCCAATGAACCCGAGGCGCGAGTAACGAGACAAAAGGAAAATAAAATAATAAAGAAATAAAGGACAATCTAACAGATTCAACTCAAAACTTACATTCATTTCCTTCAATGTACATCCATGTAAAGCACGATCAATAAAAACATTCAACATGTCATTCGGGCTTAAGCCCTTATACAATATCAATACATCTCGAAATATGCTCCCAAGGGCCAAGATCATTCTAAGCTCATATCTCTTCCACTATGCAAGACTTCCTTAAGTCTCGAGTGCCGGGAACGTCATCTGTGGGGAGTTATCCCACGTATGGGTCAGCTCAACTGCTGGTATGATATAATGCTAATGCAAGGAACAAAATTAAGGGTGTGGCATGTGCAAGTGTACAGTTATTTCTACATGTCATTCAATATCATCCATACAATGTGCTAGTAATAATCTACATGTCATCCAACTCATTAATATAATTTAAGACGTGGCATGTGCAAGTGTACATTTATCTCTACATGCATTCTAAATCATCCATGCAACGTGCTAGTAACAATCTACATGTCATCCAAGTCATTAATATAATTTAAAACGTGGCATTTGCAAGTGTACATTTATCTCTACATGCATTCTAAATCATCTATGCAATATGATAACAATAATCCACGTGCCTTCCAAATCAACCATACCATGTAATAGCAATAATCCACATAACATCCAAGTTATCCATGCAATGTAGTGACAATGCCCATGAAACACCCACACAACTCAATGCCACAACCATGCCAACCCTATGCCACAACCATATCAACTCTATGCCATGTCCATGTCAACTCATGTAATGTAATATGATGTAATGTAATGTCCCTTCACGGATCGCTCCCGTTGGTTCGGGTACCAAATGCAATATCATGTCCCTTCACGGATCGCTCCCATTGGTTCGGGTACCAAATACAATGTCATGTCAATGTCTCATTTTTGGAACACATTCGATGGAAGTTGAGTACCATGTCTCATTTTCAGAACACATCTGATGGAAGTTGAGTACCATATCTCGTTTTCAGAACACATCTGATGGAAGCTGAGTACCATATCTCATTTTCAAAACACATATGATGGAAGCTGAGTACCATGTTTAGCACCACGTGCTCAACCCAGACTATGTTTTCAATGCATCACATCATGCCAATATGCCTTAATTCCATCATGCAATAATGCAATCTCAGATAAGCAATTTTACCAACACATAGAGCATGCCTTTAAACAATGTATTCTACTTAAAGCAATCACAACATCTGAATAACAAAACATCTTCCACATGAATGTATGCAATACACGATCAACGAAAATACATACACAAGCCACGTGTTCACAATCTTAACAACTCCCCCAAAAATATAGATCACGTACAACCCGACACATAGAACAAATCATATCTCCGTAGAGCAGCAAGAAGCACATACGTAACGTAAACAATCAACTCAAGATTTCTTTTTAAAACAACATTCCTTATGTGATTTTTTTCTAACATCAAACAAATAATTATATGATTCATTCAATCAACATGCAAATCATTCATAAACTTAATTCTATTCCTTACTTAGCACAATACACCATACCTGATGGGTCAGTCTTAACTTAGGAAGACGTACTCGTAGTGTAGCAGAACTACAATGAACATACAGAAGGTTAGACCACCTTCTCCTTGCCTTTCCATGTTCCTAAAATCATGAAATACAACTCAGTTCAATTGCTACTTAAATTATGCTATTCATCAAATGTTACGTCTTTATTTTCTTAGTTTCTATTTTTTTTAAAATAAACTCCACCATTGAGTCCGGAATGGTCGAGATAATAAAGTTTCACTATTCGTTTACTTAATTCGGAGTTCGTTTGACTGCATTTCAACTCAGGGCATTTTGGTAATTTTTTTAATGTTATTATGGGTCTTTTATTTTTCAGGACCCTGTCTCGTAAAACGAACCTTACCGTTGGGTTTAGAAGGTCTGAGACATGAAGAAAACACTAATGGTTTATTTAATTTCGACTCTGTGGTAATTTCCCATTATTAAATTTAATTAATTTAATAAATCAAATTATTTAATTTAGCATAAGATATATATTTATTGTGGGGAAATTATGGTACGGTTGGTAACCATCCAAACTGGTTAAGGCTTGACTCTCCTCCCTCAAAGTCCCTGGTTCGAACTGCATCCCCACCCCTTTTCTTCCTTATTCTTTTTCTCTTTTTTTTTTTTTTTTGATTTCTTTTAACTGTTGGGCCCAAACCAAACGGGCCCAACCCTCTTAAAACAAAACAGGCCTAAACCTGTTTGAATTTAAACAACCCAGCCCAATGAGTTTCAACCCACACAGGCCCAACGCCCATTGTCTTCCTCGGTTTTCCGGCGAAAGAACCCTAGGTTTCCGTCGTCCCTTCCGGCGATGGCAAGGACTTTCCAACCCTTTTCCAACTGAAAACTTATGCAGTTTTCTTCCTATTTTCTTATGGACTCTACCCCTAGCCTCAGTTTTCATTAAAAACTTCCCAACTTTCACGGACAGAGAGATTTACTGTCACGCCCCGAATTTCTGACCGAAACCCGAGGTGCGACTGATGAGCAGAAAGTAAACAAAATGAAAGGTAATTAATTTGATTTACAAATTTACGACAAATTAGATAAGAGTTCTTTAATTTTCATAAAATTTCGGCAGAACCTCCTCTGTTTTTCGAGCCTTTTTCCCCCTGATAATCACAATACATTACATATATACAAACACATCACAATCCATCCTCACTCGATGGCCACAACTTTATCAAAATTAAATATACATCGCCTACTTATACAACCGAAGACAATTAAATAAATACACACGTACATACGTTCACTTTAGTCAATATATATATATATACATGTCTTTGGGCTTAAGCCCGTACATCATAACACATGCCTCACGGGCCAAATATCCTTCTAAGTTCGGGTCTCCTCCGCTCTGTGAGACTTCCTCAAGTCTTAGGTGCCTGGAGTGTCATCTGAAAAATGTTGCCCACGAATGGGTCAGCTCAACTGCTGGCATGATACAATGCTAATGCAAGGAACAAAATGTAAGGCGTGGCATGTGCAAGTGTACATTTATCTCTATATGCCTTCTAAATCATCTATGCATGGCAATAATAACAATCCATATGCCTTCCACATCATCTATGCAATATAACGACAATAATCCGCATGCTTTCCAAATCATGCATACCACGTAATGGTAATGAATCCATATGCCATCCAATTGTCCCTGCAATGTAATGACAATGCACATGAACCACCCACACAACTCTATGCCACATGACAATGCATATGAAATACTCACACAACTCTATGCCACAATCCATGTCCACTCTATGCATGTCATGTCAACACCATGCATGTCATGTCAACACCATGCATGTCATGTCTCGGTTTACGGATCGCTCCCGATGGGTAGCCGAGTAACCAACACCTGTTCACGGATCGCTCCCGTTGGGTAGCAGGCACCAATGCAATGGCCGATTTTGGGTTTTTCACCACAGGATCTACACCCTCATAATGCATAGCACCTCGTGCTCACCCACCCTATGTCATCAATGAATCACACTATGCCAAATGCCATGATTCCACCATGCAATGCCACAATCTTAATAAAACATTTCTTGCCAACACATGCAGTATGCTTTAAGTAATGCAACATATTTAAAGCAACGATATCATCTGAATCTCAAAACTTCTTTCACAAGCCTGTATGCTATGAACAGTCAAATTAAACACATGCTTGATTCACACAATCACAATCTCAACAATTCACAAAGAACACATAACTCTATAAAGCACCAATACATCAAACTATCACACCTTCCCAAACATATGATATATCAACACGAATGTAAGCCAAAACATAATAATCCAAACTCAGAAGTACGATCCATCTTCATTATAGCAACAAATTATAAAACAATTCAAAGCACATATCAGAGTATATAAGTTATCAATTCTGGGTTCTTCAAGCAGTTATATTCTACGTGATTCCCTAATCATCAAATCAATACATGCATAGAGCAATCAACATGCAAATCATTCCTAAACTTAATCCTATTCCTTACTTAGCAAAATACCATACCTGACTAGGGCATGTCTCAACCCTAGAAAGATGTGTCCACTACGTAGTCTCTGTACTGTATCTGACTGGAAGGTCTAGACAGCCTCCTCTTTGTCCCTCGACGTTCCTAAAATCAAGCAACATAACTCAGTTTATTTCTACTTGAATTTATGCTATTCATAAAATTTTATGTCTTTTTATGATTGGTATTTCTTCCATTCAATTAACTTTTACTATTGAATTCGGAACGCTGAACAAAGTCAGTTTAGGCTTTCGTGGGATTCAATTTGGACGTTCGTACCAAAAAGGCAAAACGGTCATTTTGCACCTTTTCGGGTCTTTTCATTTCTCGGGACCCCGTCTTGTAAAACGGACCTCACCATTGATCTTAATAGGCCCGAGACATAAATAAAACACTATTTATTCACTTAATTTGGGTCTCAGTCAATTCACCATTATCTAATTTAGTTAACTAATTATATAATGGTTAATAAAGATTTCACCAAATCAATATTTTGTATTTACCTATAGATATGTCCCTTGATAAAGTGTATTACAATTAAAGATCAGTCCCTAACATAGCTGTTGTCCAGAATTTTCCTCATCAAATTTTTTTCATCCAATCGTTGGGACTCTATTCAAATTTAAAATCTGAACTACACTCAATATCTGAACTATATTAAATTTAATAACAGAATTTCATTTAAATAAAAAGGCTGTTCCATATCCAAATTAATAGTTAAATTCTATTCTAATTCAATGGCGCATTCCAGCAACCGCACCAGTCTCACTTAATTTCTCATTTTCCCAACAGCTGATTACTTTTGTGACTAAATTATAATTTCTAATAGAGATTAAAAATTCAAAGAATCAGATATATATACCTGCCTCTGATTGGGTAAGGCGTTAGAGAGGAAAAAGATCAAGAAATCTTGAGCTCCAATCGCTCAACAGCTACTCTGCTCCACACTTCAGCAACCTGGAGCTGTTCCTTGCACCCCAAAAAATCTGATTCATACAGCTGTATTTAACCAACTTGCGCAGCCCTCAAGCGATTACACAGAGGTCTATCGAGGTGCCTCGGCAGATCCAAATCAGCGACCGAGCACTGAACCCGAGATCCCACCTTCATGTCGAGCTCATCACGTTTTTCTCACTACACCACTATACAATATACACAGACACATAAATCACCAAGCCATAACAAAATCCTCCGCCCAAACAAAGAGACCCAACACCCTCACAACGTGCCATCATCGCAAATCGTCAGTGCGCAAGCGATCAAGATCGTTTGGCAACAAGCCCGATTCCAGATCTGAATTTCCAATTTCAGTTATAAACAAATTCACTGCTTCAGATCTGAGATTTAATCTTGTGTGAATTCTTCCCGATCTCTTCTATTTTAATCTCGGTGTCACGGCCGTCTGAATTTCACGGCTCAGCCATCTTTGTCTACTCGGAAGAAGTAGAACTTATAGGCGACTTCTGGGTTTTTGGGTCTCCATCGCGTCGAATCACCCTGTTCCTTGCAACGCGCCCTACTCTTGGCAACGCACCACCATCGGTAGGCACGGACGACAGTCGACCCTCAAATCCAGCCCGTTCGATCTCAACACGGCTGACCGATTTAGCCGCAAAGACCTTCTCCCTCTTTCTCACGCTCCAGCAGCTTCGGCTGCTTCCCTCTTTTCTTTTTTTTTCCTGATTCTAACTTCACCAACTCTCCCTTTTCTTTACCTTATTTTCTCTCTCCCTCTATTCATCACCCAGCCCCTTTTGTTTGACTAATTCCATATGAGATATTATATATATAATGCAATATATGTTACAGCACATGGGTGAGGATACCAACATCCTCCACTGTTGGCAGCCCACTTGAAAACACACACCAATTACACACACAGTACATACTTCACACACACTTGACACTCATATATCACACGCACAGCCCATACGTACACATGTACACATGCAACCCCCTCATTTTTTGACTTTTTCATTTCTATTTTTTCTCATTTTCTTGTTTTATCTCATTTTACTTTATTTTGCTTCATTTTATTTCATTTTATTTTATTTATTTATTTATTTATTTTTTTGGCACACATGTATATACAATACTAATAACACACATTCACATAATGTGATTTAATTAAATTAAAAGTAATTAAGATTTTAAAAAAATTCAAATATTGCCTTATCAAAAAAAAAAAAAAAAATTATTCTAAAATTTCAGATCTTTACATTTACAATCCCGGCTGGTTTTCCGGCCAAGCTTTTATTTTCATTCTTCGTGCCTCCCAAGTCACTGTTTTCACTCTAATTAAATTCTAAATGGTTTCTGCACCTTAGAGGGTCAGTTCCTCATCATAAGAACCAAGTTTTAAGTATGAAATGTGTGGAACCCAGATTATCCACCGAACCTGTAACTCCATTTTTCTCGCTCAGTTTTGCATCGTTTTTAATGATTTTTCTTGCATTAGATTCCAAATATTTTATTCTACAAGACCCTACAATTTAAATCAACCGTTATGCTTTGAAAAATTTAAAACAGAAACTAACCATCTCTCACCTCTATTTTTGGTTTTCTCAGTGCAGGTCCCTCATTCTCTCCTTCTGCTCCGACTTGGCTTGACTTCAGCCTCTCCTTGATGTACCCAAAGTTTTTACTCTTAGTCTTTCTTTCTGAAGCACACAGGTATTTTATATTCAAAAATATATACACACATCCTCACGTAAACCTCTTCCAGCAGCCCCCTTTTTTCTCCCTCTTCCCACTCCCTTTTCTGACTCTCTCTCTTGTCCCATGCAGCAATGCAGCTTTGCATTTAATGCTTAGCTTACATTGTTGGTTTTTCCCCAATATATATATATATATATATATAAAATACACTTACACACACACGGCAGCACTCTCCCACTTGCACACAAACTGACACACACACTACACACACTACTGCTCCCCTTTTTGTATATATGCTTATACGTATACAATTTGCCAAACATACAAATATACAACACTTTACACAATATACATATATATATATATACAATAAACCTATTATACATGCATATATATATATATATATCCCTACCCATACGTATATACCAGTTTTCGAGCATGCGCATATATACTGATATCTCGGGGCCTAGGCATATATGTGCACACATGCTTGCATGGGAACGCGTGTGTGCACGCATCACGAGACTCAGTCCCGGGTTACTCGGGTGTCGTCCAATACCGACTATACAAAATAAACCGTCGTCGTTCCCACAATCGCTCAGTCTACAAAATATCATGGTATAGAGCTTCGACAGTTCGGTTCACAATTGGCCTCACATTACTCGATCGGTCTACCTCGATCTACGTGTCATGTCTCGAACCAGGGCATCATAGCCCTTTTGTCAAACGAAAAATTCATCCTCAATTTTCCATGTCTCTACAGGAACATTCAGACTCCTTCACCCATCGACGACGTTGCCTTAGCTGCCAAAGGTATCCTCCTCACTCCAAAAGATGGGAAGAATTTTCGCAAGCCATGGCCGAAATGCATGCACTGCCACAAGGAAGGTCATACCATTAAGCGTTGTTACTTCATCCATAGGTTCCCACTTAGCTCCTGCGAGCCTAGCTTAGGTTCGAAACCGAGTGTACACCAATTCTCCTCCGCTGACAACAACCCATCCATTAGTAGTTTCCCATTTACCCTTGATCAATGCGAACAGCTCTTAGCCATGCTCAACACTGCTACTCAGTCATCATCTATGGCCAATCACGTAGGTAATATTGCGTCATCTTTATCAGGTAAACCACCCCTCCTCTCTCCTGAAACACTTTGGATCTTTGACAGTGAAGCCACCAATCATATGGTGTGTTCTCCCTCTGATTTAACCTACTCCATTCTTGTTTGTAATCGTATTGTACAACTCCCTAATGGCTCTCATGTTGTGGTAACTCATATTGGTTTTATCGTTTTCTCTTCCTCCCTCATTTTGAAGAATGTCCTTTATGTCCATTCCTTTCATTTTAACCTTATTTTCGTTCGTATGCTATACCACATTCTCAATTGTATAATCATTTTTTCTGCTCATATGTGCCTAATTCAGGACCTACGCTCGATGAGGATGATTGGACTGGGCACTGAGCGGGATGGCTTGTACTACTTCACTAGAACGAATCCTGCTCGTTGTCAGGTGGCTACATCAAATTCCCAACTTTGGCATCGCCGACTTGGCCATTTATCCAATAAAGTTTTGTCTTTACTTTCCAATAATGTATCTGGAATTTGTTTCAATTTCAAACCATGTTATATTTTCCCATTGGCTAAACAAACCCGTCTTGAATTTCCTTCTAGTTCAATTTCTTCTCTTTCACCTTTTCATTTAATACATGTAGACATTTGGGGGGGGTTACCATGTCCTATCACTCAGTAGGGCTCAATATTTTCTGACCATTGTTGATGATTACACTAGATGTACTTGGGTATACTTAATGCGTCATAAGTCAGATATCCGCCACCTCTTTCTTTCTTTTATTCGGCTCATTGAAAACCAACATTCCACTATGATCAAAATTGTCCGTAGTAACAATGGGCCATAATTTGACCTTTCCTCATTCTATTTAGAAAAAAGGTATCATCACCAAACGAGTTGCTTATCCATTCCTCAACAAAATGGAGTTGTGGAACGTAAACATCGTCATCTTTTAAATGTTTCTCGAGCCCTTCTTTTTCAGGCCAATATGCCTAAACATTTTTGGGGCCATGCTCTTCTCACTGCAGCTTATTTGATTAATAGAACACCCCCTCCTCTTTTGGATGGAAAATCTCCCTATGAGAAGCTATATAGTACCCCACCTAAATACGACCATCTTCAAGTCTTTGGATGTCTTTGTTATGCCTCCACCCACTTCCGCCATCTCTCCAACTTTGATCCTTGTGCAACCCATTGTGTCTTCCTTGGCTATCCATATGAACAAAAAAGGATATAAGCTGTACGATCTTTCCACTCACCAAACCTTTATATCCCGTGATGTTGTCTTTTACAAGGATCAATTTCCTTTTAGCCAAACTGCCTCAAAGTCGCCATCTATTATTTTACCTCATCCCATTGACTCTCTAGATCTTCTTTCTGAGCCCTCTACCCAGCCACATACTTCCCCACCTTCTCCTACCCCACTTGTCTAAGTTCGGTGATCCAAACGTCAGATTCAACCACCTGCCTACTTACAGGATTTTCATGTTGAACACGCACTCCCATTTTGACCTATCCTACCATCTGACTCAGCGTCATTCCACTCCTCCAGTACTATTTATCCTCTCTTTAATTTTCTTTCTTATAATTCTCTTTCTCCTACACACCGTGCCTTCGCCACAGTCATCTCCCTTGCACAAGAACCCAAGTCATTCTTGCAGGCTATGTAGGATCCTAAGTGGCGTGATGCCATGCGTGCTGAGATTGATGCCTTGGAAGCTAACCATACTTGGACTTTGACTCCTCTTCTACCCCACAAGAAACCTACTGGTTGCAAATGGGTATACAACATCAAACACAATCCAGATGACTCTGTGGAACGTTATAAGGCTCGTCTTGTCGCCAAAAGCTATAATCAAAAGGAAGGTATCGATTACTCTGAAACCTTTGCTCCTTTTGCAAAAATGGTGACTGTTCGCACTGTTCTCGCCCTTGTTGCTGCAGAACATTGGCATCTCCCTCAACTTGATGTTAACAATGCCTTCTTGCATGGAGACCTCGATGAAGATGTCTACATGCACCTTCCTCCTATTTTCGGACGAAAGGGGGAGAACCGAATCTGCAAGCTCAACAAATCCCTATGTGGCCTTAAACAAACCTCTAGGTAATGGTATACCAAGCTTTCTTCCACTATCATTAGTGCCAGATATAAACAAACTAAAGCTGATTATTCCATGTCCGTTCGATCCTACGAAAATAGTTTTACAATTGTCTTGGTATATGTAGATGACATCATCTTGGTAGGAAACAACTTGGAACAGATTAATGCACTCAAGAAATGCTTGGGAGAATGTTTTAAACTCAAAGATCTTGGCATTCTAAAATATTTTCTGGGTATAGAAGTGACTCGCTAAAAAACTGGCATCTTTTTATCACAAAGGAAATATGCCTTAGAGATACTTGAGGAAACTAGATTTCTTGGTGCTACACCAGGAAACCTACCCATGGATCCAAATCTGGCTTTTAGTGAGACTGATGGAGAACCATTTTCAGATCCAACTTCATAGCGCAGATTGGTTGGGAAGCTGATATATTTGACCATCACTAGGCCAGACTTAGCATATGCAGTACACATTCTGAGTCAATTCATGGACAAACCTCGAACATCTCACTTGGATGCACCACATCGAGTTTTACGATATCTCAAACAATCATCTAGACAAGGAATTTTCCTATCAACTTCTAGTAATGTTCAATTGCATGCATTTTGCGATGCGGATTGGGCTCGATGTAGAGATACTCAACGATTAGTCACCAGATATTGTATTCTACTTGAAAAATCACCAATTTCTTGAAAGACCAAAAATCAAACAATAATTTCACGATCCTCGGCTGAAGCAGAGTACCGATCTATGGCATTAACCTGTTGTGAGATTACTTAGTTAAAGCAACTTCTGACAGATCTCCAAATAGCACATACACAACCAGTCAAGTTATACCATGAACGAACAAAGCATATAGAGATCGATTGTCATCTCATTCGGGAGAAGCTCTAGAACTAAGTCATTCAAGCCATTCACATACCTACAAGTCAACAGCCACAAGATCTATTTACCAAAGCTTTTGGACCTACTCAATTCAACCATCTACTGAACAAGTTGAGTGTCATTAATATCCACTCCAACTTGAAGGGGAGTGTTAAGGATATGGGAGATTTGACATTAAAGATTGATGAGAGAGAATCACTCTTGAGATTGGTCAAAGAAGCAAATAAGGGATGATTTGTTGAGATTGATATTATTGATTGATCTAGCTTGATTTTAGGTAATTGATTAGGCTAAATTGGTGTAATTTTTTCTATAGAGAATGTGTATAAATAAGAGCCTTTGTATAGTGTAATCTTCACACCGAGAAATATACAATTCTCAATTCTCCTTCTCTCTTTGTCTTCCCTCTATGAATTTCTAGACTCTGAATTTCTTCACAGTGGTGATTACGATGGCAACGAAAATGATTGCAAAGATAGTGGTACTACTAGCGGCGCGGTAATGTTGGTGCACATTGATTGTGACAAATAAAGTATAAAAGTAATTTGTTTATTTATGAAATGTATTTTTTTTTTAGCTTTTGCTTAAAAGTGTGTATGTGTGTGTGTGTGTGTATATATATATATTTATTGGGTGTACCAAACACTCCATTTTACATTTTTAAAGATACAAAATATTTTTAAAAAGCGTTACTAAACTTACACAATTTTTTTAAATACCTAAAATATTTTTAAATGAATAATTTAAAAATTAGATAATTGTCAAATAAAAAAGTAAAATTGTTAAATAAAAATATCTATTCTCTTTTCTTTTATTTTCTATTGATTATTTAAATAAAAATAATAATTTCTTCTCATTTCTCTCCTTAACATTTAAATAAAGTGAAAATGAGTACTTTATTTTATTTTCCTTTCTCATCTATTTTATTTTAAAGAATTAATTATACTTTAGTATTTTGTAGTTTGGTCCCAATTTTAAATAGAGCTTTCTATTATTAATCGAAACAATTCAGCTTCTCAATTTATAATTTAATTTTAATTGAGACCACTTATAAACGACACTAATATAAAATTATAAGATATTAAATTATTATCACACGAGCCTTATCATTAATAATTTGAAATGGTAATTTGAATTGATATTAAATAAAATAAAATTATAAGGTGAGCAACTCAATTATTACCATTAATAATAGAGGGCCAAACTACTCTAATTTATCCTATTTTAAATTATCTTTTATTTGTCTTTCCAAAACTTCGTTTCTCTTTCAATTCTCATAAGTTTTGTTTGAACAGCCAGATAAGAAGACATGATTGTATATAATATAGTTGGATTGAATAATATTTTGTGAGATATTAATATTATAAGACTGAATATGTTGTTACATTCTAATCTAGTGTTTGAGTACCTATTATAAGACATGTTTTTTAATCATGTTAATTGGGTAGACCGAATTCGACCCGAACACGATTACTCCTAACCTAAACTTGCTAACATCATGTCAGTTTTGAGTTGTGTTTGCAGGTCGGGTCTAACTTTACCAAACCTAGTTCTGAGTCATTATATGTGAAATTCTTTGGAAGTTGATTGTTCAATTCAAAACCAATGAGATTAATTGGAAGATGATTGATTCATTTCCATTAATACAATTACTTAACTATTTGCAAACTTTGGGCTATAATGGTTACTCATTACATGTGAAATCATTAATTTTGAGACACATTTCATTAGATATTTCTCCAGTTTGGGAGTTATGTGTAAATCTAGAAAGTTAGAAGCCAAAGTTTCATAAAAAGCTAGAATTAAGGCTTTGAAGGTCCAAAATATTCAATTATGGCTTGATTGACACAAATCGATGAGAAACTCTTTTTATTCGATGAAAAGTGTTGGAAAAAATGAGAGTCAAAATTGAAGGTCTAAAACTAGAAGCACCGACACAGTCTGGAGGACAGGGTGTCGGTGTCTGACACGTCTGGGACACATACTCGCTCTAGACACGTAAAACATTAGCCTAATTTTTTTTCACAATTTCAGACACATTCCGGACACGTTAGGAGATGATGATTGTGATCGAAGAGGAAAAATATGGAGAATTTTTTAGACTATTTGAAAAAAAGGGAAAAAATTGATTGAGAAAAGAATCGACTCACTGTGTACAGGTAGAAAGAGAGAGACAGGAGAATATTACCCTTTGTGCGCAATCCCTTCTTTCTGTTTGAACTTGGTCGCAATCCCTCTCCTCCATCAACAATCTCTGTCCCCTCCTCTCGTTCCGCATATGTTGCACACCCCCCATTCGTTGAATGTTTTAGTCCCACCCCCTCCCTTCAGTTTTAATGATATGAGCCCTTTATTTTTAAATCTTTGATGGCGTGTTGCCATACCCTCTCTTAAAATTAATTATTTTTATATATTATATCCTTTAAATTAGTTTAATTTTTATTTAACTTTTTTAAAAAAACTTTTATTATTAAAAAAATTAAAAACAATATCTCCCTTGGAACAGTTACTTTGAATTTGATTGTTTGTTGGATAACAATAATAATATTAATAATAATAATAATAATAATAATTTAAAATTTTAATTTTTTAGTTAGTGTACTTAACCAATTTGCTTATTTTGTATCACTAAATTAGTCAAAAAAGTTTATATTAACTTCTAATAAATCAACTTAATGAAACATGTGCGGGCCTTTATTATTAATATTAATTTTATTAGGTGATCTTGAAATCGATCAAATAATGTTAGAATTACATTATATCCTCATATATATATGTGTGTGTGTGTGTGTGTGTTATTTAGCATGTACCCGACGTGTCCATGACCTATTTTTTCAAAAAATAATGTTTTGGAGTGTCGTATCTATGTCCCGTGTCAGTATATGTGCTTCTTAAGTATAAAATTTTCAAATGTGATCTGTGTGACATGAAAACGATTGAGTAACTCTTTCTTACTAACATAAAAGTGTAGAAAAAAAGGAAGTTAAAAAGGACTCCTAGTTTATGGCCAAATCTAAAAAAATGGAAGTGTAAGTTTCATAAAAAGCTAAAATAGAGATTTTGAAGGTCTAAAATATCCAAACGTGATCTGATTGACACAAAAATGGATAGGTAACTATTTCTTACTAAAAGAAATGTGTAGGAAAAAATAGGAGGCAAAAAGGACTCTCGGTTTGGGAGTTATGTTCAAATCTAGAAACTTAAAACTCTTGAGTTTCTTAAAGAGCTAGAATTGATGTTTTGAAGGTCGAAAATGTCCAAGTGTTATCCAATCGACATGAAAATGGATGAAGAACTCTTTATTACTAAAGTGAAATTGTAAAAAAAAAAAAAAAATTGTAACGAAAACGACTCCCGATTTGGGAGTTATCTGCAAATCTAGAAAGTTAGAAGTATAACTTATTAAATGTTTTTTTTCTTAAAGGGCTAGAATTGAGGTTTTGAAGGTCTAAAATGTCCCGAGGTGATTCGATTAACACAAAATAGATGAGTAACTATTTCTTACTAAAAGAAAAGTGGAGGAAAAAACAGGAATCGAAAAGGACTCCTGGTTTGGGAGTTATGTGCAAATCTAGAAAGTTAGAAGTATAAGTTTCTTAAAAAGATAGAATTGAGGTTTTGATAGTCTAAGATGTCCAAACATGATTTGATTGACATGAAAAATAGATGAGTAGCTCTTTCTTACTAAAAGAACAGTGTAGGAAAAACAAGAGGCAAAAAGAATTCCTAGTTTGGGAGTTATGCACAAATCTAGAAATTGAAAGTATAAGTTACTTAAAGAGCTAGAATTGGGGTTTTGGAGGTCCAAAATTTTCAAACCTGATCCGATTGACACGAAAATGGATGAACGACTCTTGCTTACTAAAATAAAACTGTAGGAAAAAATGCGAGTCAAAAAGAAATCCCAGTTTGGGTGTTATGCGAAAATCTAGAAAATTGAAAGTATTAATTTTCTTAAAGAGCTAGAATTGATGTTTTGATGGTCTGAAATATCTAAATATGATCCGATTGACACAAAAAAGGATGAGTTAAAGAACTCCTGGTTTGGGAGTTATGTGCAAATCTAGAAAATTGAAATATGAGTTTCTTAATGAGCTAAAATTGAGATTTTGAATGTCCAAAATTTCCAAATTTGATCCAATTGACATGAAAATAGACGAGTAACTCTATCTTACTAAAATAAATTATAAAAAAAAATTATAGGCAAAAAGGACTCCCAATTTGGGAGTTATGTGCAAATCTAGAAAGTTAGAAGTATAAGGTTCTTAAGGAGTAAAGTTGAGGTTTTGAAGGTTTAAAATACTCAAATGTGATCCGATTGACATGAAAATAGATGAGTAACTCTTTCTTACTAAAAGAAAAGTGTAGGGAAAAAATGAGAGTCAAAAGGGACTCCCGGTTTAAGAGTTGTGTAAATCTTAAAAGTTAGAAGTATAAGTTTCTTAAAGAGATAGAATTGAGGTTTTGATGATCTAAAATGTCCAAATGTGACCCGGTTGTCACCAAAATTGACCAGTAACTCTTTCTTACGATAAGAAAAGTGTAGAAAAAATGGTTGTTAAAAATAACTCTCGGTTTGGGTGTTATGCACAAATTAAAAAAATTGGAAGTCTATGTTTCATAAAAATTTAGAATTGAGGTTTTAACGATCCAAAATTTTCTAACGTGATCCGGTTGATATGAAAATGAATGAGTAACTCTTTTTTACCAAAAGAAAAGTGTAGGAAAAAAATGAGAGTTAAAAAGAACTTCCAATTTGGGAGTTATGGGCAAATATAAAAAACTTGGAGCCTATGTTTCATAAAAAGCAATAATTGAAGTTTGGAGAGTTCAAAATGTTCAAACGTGATTTGATTGACATGAAAACGGACAAGTAACTCTATTTTACTAAAGCCTAAAGTAAAGGTGTAGAAAAAAATAGGAGTTAAAAAGGATTCATGGTTTGGGAGTTATGCGTAAATTTTGGTACTTGAAGTCTAAGTTTTATAGAAAGCTTGAATTGAGGTTGAGGGTCCAAAATGTCTAGAAGTAATCTGATTGACACAACAACGAATGACTAACTCTTTTTCTCTAAGTGAAAGGTGTAGGATAAACAATCAGAGTACAAAAGCACTTTCGGTTTGGGAATTAGGTAAAAATCTAGGAACTTGGGCCTTTTTGAGAGGTAACCCACTATCTTCTATGGTGTATAGCTTCTATAGAGGGAAAAGAGGACAAGATTTGGAGGAGTAAGAGAAGGAAGATACAATCAATCTCTTTAACTAGTTTTCTTCAACAATATATTCTTCAAGAATAAGGTATTCGTAACCCTTCTTTTCAAAAATCCAAATTAATTTTTAAAATTGCTTTTGCTATAACTATAAACCTAACAAGACTTCTATGGTGTATAGCTTCAATAGAGGGAAAAGAGGAGAATATTTGGAGGAGTAAGAGAAGGAAGATACAATCAATTTCTTCAACAATCTATTCTTCAAGAATAAGGTATTCGTAACCCTTCTTTTCAAAGATCCAAATTAATTTTTAAAATTGCTTTTGCTATAACTATAAACCTAACAAGATCGAACCAAGTACTTAAAATGGTTCGAATAAGGTTGTTATTTGCACATTATTTTTCAAAATTATAATGCCTTGCTCAAAACTCAATCGAAGGTCATTTTAATGAGACTTGGTCTCAATCGAATGAGCTACTTTGTGGAGCTACTATTTGGCTTAGAAGAGATATCCTGGATAGTTCCCAATTTAATAAATTTTTGTAGATATAAAAGAGGGACTTGTTCTTTTATTAAGAGAGAGAGAGAGGCTTATGCACATTTTTTAGAGACATCATTAGGGTTTTCAAAGGCTAGAACAAAAGTTTTTCATCTTTGAAATGCACTTAGAAAACCTAGACATTAATGATATAAACCTAGTTTGCAAATCTTCTTTGGAAAGTATTAGCATGGAGAGTTTTGGCTACTATGATTGGTGGACACGAAGGCCTGTGGATTTGAGTTGTGAACAACGTTCGAGGATTTGAAGTTGGAGATGTGAAGAACGCTTTTGGATTCAAGTCAAGAAGTTTTGAGACCAACATCAGCGAGGCTTGATGAGTTGAATTGTCATATAAATTGAGTCAAGTTGAGTTTGTATTCTTTCGATTCTTCATAGTGGATTTGTGCATTTAGACTAGGTCTTGTGGTTTTCTCCTTCTTGGATTTTTCACATAAAAATCTTGGTGTTCACTTTATGTGATTGATTATATAGATTTAATTCTATTGCTTGATTATTTAGAAATTGAGATTGCACGGACTTGGAATATTAAGATACTTGTACTAATCAATTGAAATCAGTTGAATCCATGATAAACTGGTCTATTAACGTATTCACCCCCTTATGTCAAGTCTATCGTGTCTAAATGCTAAACTATCATTTTCAAACTCATCGATGGTGCCATGGTGCGAATGTAGGCCCCCTTAATCGAGATTTGCGAGAAGATCATCATGTGAATAAATTTAGGTGTGGTCAATTCTCTTTTTATGAGTTCTGTCATGTGCTTGATTAATTGTACATTCAATTTTCTTGAATTACTTGTTTGGTTCTTGAGAAAATGCAAGAACATTGAATTTTTGGAAAAAAAGAAAATCTTAATCTCAACGTTGTGAAGTATTTGTAATATCTATGCATTATATTTTAGAAAATGGATTTTCTTAGAAATTTCCTTAGAAAATCCCTTATACCAGTGGCATTATTGTGGATTCTCAACAATACTTTCTTAGAAATTCTATAGTTTTCCTCGCCTATCAAATATAGGCCCAGACCCTGAAACAAATTAATTCAAGATAGGGTAGGCTTGAGTTGGGTTGCTCAGGCTCAAGGTTGGACTCGGGTTGACCGTCTCATAACTTGTGCTGATTGGATAGGCCTCAAGCTCGGCCGAGTCTGCTTGAGTTTCACCCCTAGTCATTTCAAGATTTCCAGACACACTTTGATAAGGGGAAGTCATGTAATATATATTTTGCAAAACACAACAATGCTTGTGTGATTAAGCTTTACCTTCGGAAAGGTCAATGTAATTTGAAAAAAATGATGTGGAATTATATCAATATAAGGTCTTCAACCAACCCTGTTAAGAAAAAACTATTTGATATAGAAGAACATTTTAATCTTATACAAAAAGAAAGAAATCACTACAAAGTTGAGCAATAAAAGCACTAGGACATTCTTAAAAGGGCCAATTAAGCTACAAACAGGAATAAAACCTCTAAAACTGACTGACTTCAGTAGTACCACGAATAGATGCTATATTCATTAGTTTTCTAGATTAGAATTGTAGATAGAGACATGACGTTTGGAACACACATGCACATTGCAAAAACACATAGATCAAAGGCGTCTATTGCAAATGAGCGGCAATTTGATTTGGTTCAACTTGGAAACCACCTCTTTTATGTCATTCCTCTCTTCTGATAATTCTTTGCAACACTCTAAGCCCAACTCCATGATAGCGAGTAGACTGTCTTGTGTGGCAGTCATATCTCCATTTTCTATCCTCAATAAACAACAATCCACAACCTCCATTAATTTTTCAGGAAGTGATGCATTCACCCAATGCCTCAAACTCAGTTCTCCAGTGAACATTTCATCCGTGGGTTTCTTTCTTGTGAATGTCTCCAGCAATATTATACCACAGCTGAAAATATCACCTCTTGTGGACACTCTTCCTTCGGAGCCATACTCTGTCAAATAGTGATAGACTTAGTCTTGAAGAAGTGTAATTGAAATACATGACCTTCATTGTCATCTAATAGTTGCAAATATTTTATATATACATATAGCAATAAATATACATATCACTGGAATGATATTTAAAAAAAAAAAAATGGGTAAATTACACTGACTTCTCCTGAGGTTTCTGACAATTACACTGATCTCCCCTCAGGTTTTTGTAGCTACATTGACATCCCCTACTTTACTTGACAAACTACAAACACCCCCCTTCAGTCAATTTTTTTTTTTCAAAATAAAAAAATTGCCCCTTTCATGTCTTCTTTTTTACATTTTTTTTCTTTCAATTTTGACCATTTTTTTTTCATTTTCAAATAAATTTTGATTAAAACCTTAAATTAACTTTTATATAAATAAAAATAAGTTATTTACCTTAAATTTATTTTTATATTAAAATATATTTAAAAAAAAAGTTAGAAAAATTGGTCAAAATTGAAAAAAGAAAAATCACGGAAGGGGCAATTTTGTCATTTTGGAAAACAATGACTAGAGTGGTGTCACGACCCGAAACCCACCCTATGCGGATTTCGTGTCGCGGGGCTGTCACGCCCCGAATTCCCGACCGAACCCGGGGACGCGACTGAACGAAACAAAAGAAGAAAATAAATAGACAAATAAATAAATACATAAAGAAATAACTAATATACTAATTTAGATACATAGATTACAAGCCTATTCCACTATACATCCATATATCTCTATCAATACACATATTCTCGGTTTATAAATTTTCGGCAGCACCTCCTTTGTTTTTCGAACCTTTTTCCCCCTGATAAACACGATACATCATATATATATATACAACAGTCACAATCCATCCTCACTCGATGGCCACAACTCTATCAAAGTTAGATTTACATCACCTACTTATACAATCCATCACATCTACTCCTACGCTTAAACTAAAAGATCACAAATTCATTATTTATTACAACATACAATGTCATTTTCATTCTTTTCAAAAACACACCAATCTTTTTATAACATCTAAATACGCCCCAAGGGCCCAAATACTCTTCCAAATTCATTTCTTCTCCTTTCTCCAAGAGTTCATCAAGTCCCGCGTACCAGGAGCTTTATCTGAAACCTGTGCCCACGAATGGGTCAGCGACAACATGCTGGTATGGTACAATACTAATGCAAGGAACAAAATTAAGACGTGGCATGTGCGAGTGTACATGTATATCTACATGCCTCCCTAATCATTCATATAATATAATGGCAATGTACAAACTACATCTGTATAAAACTCTATATCGCGTTCACAAATTCATCAACACAATGTACAAGCAATCATGCGTGACACACCCATGCATCTCCATGTCACACCCATGTCTCGTTTACGGGTACTCCCCGATGGCTCGAAGTACCAATGTCTCATTTACGGGTCTCGCCCGATGGCTCGGAGTACCAATGCAATGGCCAAATTTTGGGTTTTTCACCACAGGATCTACACCCTCATAATGCACCAGCACCTCGTGCTGACCCACACCATGCTTTCAAGGAATCACACAATGCCAATATGCCATGATTTCATCACGCAAATAATGCAGTTCAAATGAAACATCACTTTCATAAGCATATGCAACATGCTTTACATAATGTATTACATTTAAAATTAAATCACAAGACTTCATCCACAATCTACGTGTCATACTCAATCAATCTCAACACTTACGCAAACCCACGTGTCACAATATCAATAAACCGTTTAGAACATGAATCACATATGATAATAACTCAAGAAGTAAATCACAACTCCCAAATAATCATAAAGAACATGGAAACATATAAACAATCCACTCAAAGAAGCAATCATTCCTATGTGATCTTCTATCAGCAGACAAGCACAAAAAGCATTCAAGCAATATGCACATCAATCCTAATTTAATTCTATTCCTTACTTAGTAAAGTACCATACCTGATCGGGTTATCTCAACCCTAAGATGCTGTGTCCACTATGCAATCTAAACCAACCAGGTTCATCTTTACTCCACGGTTCCTTCTTCAGCCTTTTTCCCTCAAGCAGATGATGATCTTATTGAGACTATACACTTTCACTCCAACCGTCAACCTTTAGAAAATTTGCAGTCAAGTGTCACAAGCCCCAACCATGTGTCTTGCTCCGGCCTTCAACTGAGTATCCATCTCTCTTCAAAATCTTAAATTCATGACTCAATGGTTGATGAGAATGTTTCCCCCTTGCCATGAGCTGCCAATAAATGCCCATCATCATTTCATGAACAATTCAAATGCCAATTCACCCAACAAAGCATTTTCTATGAGAGCCCAAAACTATTTTGTTTTGGCCCCAAAATCCCATGACCACCAGCACCTGGCAACATACTGCCCTCAACATCCCTCTACACCCACACAACATGACTTTCACCAGCACTTGCCAGACACTGGCCATCAGCAAGGTGCCAATCCAGCATCAAGCATTCCATTCAGTAATTCTGGCCCAGTGGTATGCAACATTTCCTGAACTGCAGCCTTAAGATTTCAAAAACTATTTCCCCAATCAAATTTAGCAAAGAAACCTGCATATCTGCACATTGCCTAATTATAGCAGCAACCATGAAACACCAACAGGAGTTTGAATATAGAAATTCAAAGCCACTCCAAAAAAAAACCCAATTTAAACAAATTATCAAAATACCAAATACCCTATGAGACCATGTCTCAATCCATGCTGTTGTAACCTCCCTTACAGTGCCATCAAAACACCCACAAGTTCAACCGCCACCCAACTGAAACAATGTTGCATACAGAACGGAGCCTAAAGTCTCCTTAAAGTGAGAAACTATGTTTGAATCTGCTGCTGGAGTAACACCCAACTGAACCAATCTAGCCCTGTAACAGCTGCAGCCACGGCTACAACTACTGCTTCCCTAAACCGTCCATTTTCCCTGGCAGCAAACTGCTTCCCCCTTTAATTTATCACAGCAACCAATCAGCTCTTCCAAACACCAACCCTACTGTCTGGTAAACTAACAATCCCACTAACAGCACCATCACTGAACCCCCCCCAAATGGCAACTCACAATTTCTTGCCAATTTCATTTCAACTATGCTGTCTTGGTATAACAGGCACTGAAAAAGGATCAACAAACAGAGCATCAAACTTTGTAGCTACTGAGCTGTCCCTAAATATACAGAGCAGTCAATCTACAATGCAGAGATCATGATCTTCAACAAGAAGCTCAAAAGCCCTCAATCTTTTCGTGTTGCCCATAAAGTGGTTGAATGCAGAATTGAAGCAAAGAGCTCACGAGTTCTGGGCAGAGATCGAGACCTGTTCCCAATTTCGGCACATTCATTTTGTCTCTTTGAATCAAGTCTTGCGGCTACCATTTATGGCAGTCACGGCTTAGACAATTGTATCAACAAATCCAACCCAATCAAATCCAAATGACTCTGCCGCAGCTCCTTCATTCTCCTTCAATCCAACCCACAACCTCTGTAACAATCGCAGCCACGCTTACAGCCATCTCCTCACTGCTCGTCAAGGTCAGCCCACAACTGCCTCCTCAAGTTTCAGCACCACTACCAACAACAAATCGCGCCCCAACCTTACGAACCCACAAAACACCATTACACCGCAACCTCCATGCTCAATTTCGACATACAAACCGCAACATCCACACACAGTCCCAAGCCAAATCAGAATCCCCTCTGTTGCACTTCCTTACACCACTGCACACACACACATATACAAATTAAATACATACACACTGACCTGGTCAATCGCGCCTCAACGAATCCATTCGACCGCAGCGATACCAGCCCCGAAATCTAACGAAGTCACGATCTTCTCTCCCAAAAATCTCATCCACCGTCCGATCAATGACCTCCGATGTCCCGCCGTCGACGATCGTCTCCTCGCCGTCGCTCCTCCGTCGCGACCACCGCCGCGTCAGTTTCTTCCCTTCCCTCTCCCTCTCTTTCTTTCTTTCTCTCTTTTCTTCTTTCTCTCTTTTTCTCTCTTTTCTTCCCTATTCTCACGCGACCTGTCCGCCCCTTCTTTATTCACTTTTCTTTCCTTTTCTTTTGTTACAACCTTTTACAACCACACACTTCATATATCATATTCATATATTTTTCTACTGCACCCTACAACCACATATTTTAATGCCCCTCCCAAGGTTGCCGACACTCCCCTTTTTATCTTTCCTTTTTTTTTTTTTTTTTTTTTCACTTGAGACATACATATATATATATATATATACATTTTATTTTACTAAATCATTTTTATTTATTGTCACATTATTTTAAAATTTTATTTCTTTCATTTCCTACCATATTAAATCACAACTCGCCAATAAAGCCGGGGATTTAATTTAATTATTTATTTTATTTTATTTTTTTATTTTTTTATTTTTTATTTTTCAAATCTCTACAGGGGCCGACCCTAAGGCCATCCCTACTTTTTCCATTCCTGTATCATAGTACTAATATGCAAAGTACCAAATTCTTAAAACAATAACAACGGAAGTTTATCACTACAATAGTCAGCGGAAGTCTTAACATACATCATATGGTTTTACAGTACCAAGTCAAAACTAAACATAACCAGCACCCGTGGGTGGTGAATACATGGGAGAATTAAAACATAGTCTGATACAATTCTTTAAAATGTCCCCCTATGCTTCCAGACTCCTATTGGGGTCTTGCGGTGTCATTACCTGAAAAGGGGTAAGTAGGGTGGAATGAGCTACAAGAGCCCAGCAAGTAAATACAGATCTCCGACACTGGTATCGAGGATCATAAAAGAATATGAATCCAAGAATAAGAATATGATAGCCAATCATAAAAAATAAGATGCTATGATAGCCAATGGGAACAATTGTCATGATGGCAAATGAATAGTGGAATCACAATGTGTAATCAGTAGGAATGGCATAATAATGTCCTGAAATTCTCGACGATAATACAATAACAAGAAAGTACTGCCAATATAATTGATCACAATAAATCAATAAAGGAATATCTCGCAATACAAGATAATCACAAGAATAATGTAATTCAACAATTATAGTTGAGCAATCGTGTAAGAGATGCTTTTATTCTATGTCAGGGCTTAGCACGCCCTCTGTCCTTGGGGGCCCGGTTTACCCCCTTCAGTGCATTCCAGTGTATGGCCACATGTCCGTTCACGGACTCGACCCGAAGGTCTTCAGTGTATTTAAAAGCATCGGATAGATATTGTGACTGAGCACAAATCCAGTATACATAAACATTTCATGATCATAAATGATTCCATAGGAGTATATAAAAATGGAATATCATCAATTCAATGGAAACATAACAATAGGTATTTCAAAGCACGGTTCAACATGATAACAATAGTACAACAATAATCAATGTCCACCAGATAGAACAATATCACATTGTGGAGACAATAACATCAGATACGCTCAGGAGTACAAGTTTGGCAGTAAAAGAATGAACTTGGCTTGATAACACCACATGGAAGAGAAAGGGTATCTACTTACCTCTAATGAAATCTTAGCTTAGAAATTCGTGAGTGGGCCCTTCCCCTTCAAGTTCCCTATATATCAATAAACGTGTTTCAGAATAAATGTTTATTCGTCAATCTTACGTCTCGTCATCTTAAGTATCTCTAATGCCAATTTAGACTTCACCATTGAGTCCATAGGGTTCGGAATAATAAAAATTCACTAGTTCTTTAATTTAATCGGAGTCCATTTGACTCACTTATGAAGCAGGGGTATTTTGGTCATTTTTACAAGTCGTAACTTTTTGGGACTCCGTCTCGTGAAACGGACCTCACCATTGGACTCAGAGCATCCGAGATAATAAAAATTGACTAATCATTTACCTTATTTGGACCTCGTTTGACCCACTTTTGAGTCAGGGGTATTTTTGTAAAATTAACATTTAATTAATTTTTCTTTTTGGGCCTTAGTGTAATTATTCAAAACATTTGGGGCCGGTTCATAAATTCCATAAGCTGCGGTCTGAACCAGTTGGTTCAGACCCCAAAACCCTAAACCGGTCAGCCTTTCTCCTGAACCAAACGGTTCAGTTTCATACAAGAACCGGAATACAATAACCCAATTCCCTATCCCTATCCATGGTTCGGTTAACCCCTAAACCCCATCTCTATTTATTGTCTCTGCAACCAAACAGCCCAATTGATTTTAATTTTACATTCAAAACGACATAGCATCACTGCCCCTAATCATTTTCGGTCGGGTCCCGACCCGGTCCGACCCAAACCCGGTCCCGTTATGACCCGAAGAAGCCCCCGACTATCCGGTCGTCTTCTCCGGTTGGTTTTCCGACCACGGTCGCCGGAACAATGCAATTCCTCACGGATCTTCATGGTTTTACGTCCAAAATTCACTGTTTTTCTTCCCAATGAAATCTAAGATTGCAAGGAATATTTTAGGGCTGTTTTTTACCCTCCAACCTCATCGGTTTCATGCACCCATTCCCAGTTTCCGGCATTGCACCGGTGAGGGAATAACCGGCCATAAAATGGCCATTTCTTGACCATTTAATCTAATTCAAAGTGTTTTGAGATCCTGGGGTAATTTCCTATGCATATTATGGTTCAATTTTCCATTTAGGTTCAACTATGTTTAATCAATTTTTCTAACCGAAACCCAGTTTTATTTTTCTTGTTTTTCCTTCTTTGTTTCAAGTCCTGCTATTACAGTAAACAACTCTATTATCATATGAAATAAAATTAGAGAGTGAAGGCGCAGTAGTTTACCTGTTCTCAGCCAACTCCTATACCTTCAGTTTCAGTTCTCTCTCTATCTCTACGTCTGGTTCTTTTCTCTCCTTCCAATTCTTGCGATTCTATTTTCTCTCTCTTCAATTACCTTCTTTATCCCCTTAACCGACCCTCAGTCGGTGGCCCTTGCCACCTGTAGCTGCGGTGGCAGCACACCCGAGCACCCAAGACACCTCACCCAATTTCTCATATAATATATATATATATATATATTTACACATATTATTCCATTTACCATATATATATTTATATAGCCGTACTCAATTTACATATATGTATGTATTCATGAGATCACTTTAATACATTATCATGCATACATATTCATATATATATATATCCATTTAATTATGCAACATAACTTAAAACAGTTCGGGTTTTATTATTGTATCGACTTACCTCGATATTTGTGCCGTACCCCGGGTCGGGGTATTACAAGTGGGGTATTTATAATTTATCAGGTCAAGTAAGGGAGTTTAGTATAATTTCAGGAACTTGAGGGGAGGTTAAAGTAATTGTCAGAAACCTCAGGGGAGGTTAGTGTAATTTACTATAAAAAATATTTTGGGTTAAGGCCTGATTGTCTTGGGTGCTATTTTCTCATCCTAGTGCTTGATTTCTTCTTTTTTTTTTCTTCCAAAAGAAGTGTTATTTACAAGTCCTATTTATAAATAATCACAAAAGTAAAAATCGTATTTACAAATAATCAGAAGTTTTTCTATTGTGAACCTTCTCAGAAATCCAACTGCCAACTAACCCAGGCCATGGTTGGGAAACCAAAAAATCACAATCCTCACTTTGTGAGACTTGAAACAATGGCTTTTTCTGTGGGGCAAGGCACCAGATGCCTCTTAGACGTTAACGGCTTCAATGTAGCGCCTGAATAGTCAATGTAGTTTTTACCTAGATTAAAAATCTTAGATGTGTCAAAATGTATAAACTAAATGTTCAATCCAGTATTAGGCTTTTGATCTATTGTTTCAATGCAAGAATGGTTGGCATAATTGAGTTTTCTACTTAGCAACACATTTTTCTTGTACTTCATCAAGATTTTATATATGTTGTTTTGATGGGTGAGAGCAAATGTGCAAAAGAAAAACTATGCTACATGATGCAACTATGGGTCAGAGCTTGACATTTGGCTTGGAGAAACGATCACGAGCTT
The DNA here is from genome assembly GCA_008638375.1 of Nyssa sinensis. Taxonomy (NCBI): domain Eukaryota; kingdom Viridiplantae; phylum Streptophyta; class Magnoliopsida; order Cornales; family Nyssaceae; genus Nyssa; species Nyssa sinensis. Next base: position 13,685,542 of record CM018040.1, read on the forward strand.
ATTGAAGTCATATGATGAACTTAATGACAAAAATTGATAATTAACATGCAATTAAATTCTTTGGTGCCAAATTTTCTCCACGAAAATTACAGAACATTTCACTTCAGCTAACTTTTATATATGGTAAATGTAAGGATTCGAAATTTTTGGAATAAATTTTTATTTTATTTTATTTTTATTATTATTCTTTTATTTATTTATTTAATTAATTATTTATTTAATTGTTGTATGAAATGTGTAATATACATGTGTGATGCATTCTATGTATGTGTGTGTATGTGTATGATATGGTATATTATGTATAGATGTATATATGTATGCATGAAATTGAATATAGTATAAAAGAAATAAAGCATGAAAGTGGAGTGCATGTGTGTGACAGCAAGTGTGTGTGTGGGCTAGAGTGAACAGCCGTGAGTGTAGGTGTATATATTCTCCCATCACACAAGTCTCACACACACTGTACACCTACACTCACGGCTGTTCACTCTAGCCCACACACACACTTGCTGTCACACACATGCACTCCACTTTCATGCTTTATTTCTTTTATATATATATATATATATATATATATATATAAAAAGAAAACCAAGCCAACAAGTAATGCATTTAATGCATTCTGAAAAGAGCCGAAGGAAGAAGAAACTAAAACAGTGGGAAGTCAGGAAAATAGAGAGAGAAAGTAGAGAGAGAGAGAGAGTGTGTGAGGTAGAGAGGGGCAGTGTAGTGATGGTGTATATGTGTGTGTGTACGTTGAGTTAGGAAGGGGACCAAGGGAAGCAGAGGGAGAACTTGGGGCATTGGGAGAGAGTCCAGAGAGTGAACCAAGAGAAGGAGACAAAGAGAGAGAGCTGCACCAGAGGAAGATCAGAAAGTGGGTAAGCCATGCTTAGTTTTGTTTTGAATTCTTTTTAGCATTATAGTTGATTTTAAATTTGAGGCCTTGTGAAGCATGAAATAGGAAGATGAATGCAAAAGAAATCAGGTGAAATGGTTAGAAGATCAGTTAGAAATAGGCAGTTACAGGAGAGAATGATAATCTGATTTTTTTGTGATTTCATGTGTTAAACTCAATCTAAATAAGAGAATATTGATGTAGTGAAATGCAGGAAGTGAATAAAAAAGGAATGAAATTAAAATAGTTGAAAATCGTGAGGAAAATACCATGAAATACAGTTGGTCGGAATTTGGGTTTCTCAGCTGGAAAACTGACTTGGTACCAGAGGATGAGTCTGTCAGGGGCTGAGGCTAGTTTTGGGGGAACCCGTAATGTCCTAGGATTAATTTCATGGAAAAAGGGAGAAGTTTGGATGTCAAAAAAATTGTGAAACAGTAGGGTGACCACGTTTTTTCCGGTGACCGGCGTTGGCCAGGTCACCGGAGAAGATGACCGGGAGATCGGGGGGCAACTGCGTTGAGGTGTTGGGCCTGTTTTAATTTTTAAGCTTGGGCCTATTTTAAATTTTAAGTCATTGGGCTTTTGGGTTGGGCCGCATAAGGGCCAGTAAAAGAAAAGGGTTTAAAAGAAATAAAGGAAGAGGAAAAGGATTGGGCTGCGGCTGGTGAGTCTCGAACAGGGGACCATTAGGGTGAAGGGCCAAGCCTTGACCACTGAGCCACGTGAGCCCTTGTGTTTAAAATCCTCATTGAAATATATATATATATATATATATATATATTATAAACAGTGAATGAAATAAAATAAAAAATGGGGAACTGCCGTTCGCAAGATTCGAACTAGGGATCAAAGGATTGGGGAGGTGGCACGCTGCCAACGTGCCACCCATTTCACACCCAACCATTTATGCAATTAAAATGTATATATATAATACATATTTAATTTAATTTAATTAATTAAATTAAATATGACGAAATGCCCCGGAGTCCAAATTAAATAAACCATTAGTGTTTTCTATATGTGTCGACCATTCTGAATCCAACGGTGAGTTCCATTTTGCAAGGTGAGGTCCCAAAAAATAAAAGAACCGTAGGAACCTTAAAAATTACCGAAATGCCCCTAAGTGAAAAGCAGTTAAACGAACCCCGATCAAAGTGAACAAATAGTGAATTTTTATTATCTTGAACATTCTGAACTCAACTGTGGAGTTTGATTTATGAAAAGAGGCCTTGGGAAGTAAGGACCCGTAAAAGTGCAAAATGACCGTTTTACCCTTTTAGCTCGGATGTCCAAATTAAATTCCGCGAAAGCCCAAACCAACTTTCTTCAACGCTTCAGACCCAACAGTAGAGTTTAATTTGGCAAAATAGAAACTCATAAAATAAAGACATAAAATTTGATGAATAGCATAATTCAAGTAACAGTTGAACTGAGTGGTATTTCATGATTTTAGGAACACTGAAAGGCAAAGCGAAGGTGGTCTGACCTTTTGCATTCTGACGGTTAGTTCCGCTACGCTATGAGTACGACTCCTTGGGTTGAAACCGACCCATCAGGTACGATATATTGTGCTAAGTAAGAAATAGAATTAAGTTTAGGGGTGACTGCCATGTTGACTTAATGATGCACATATTTGTTTGATTGCTCACATGCCTATGTGTTTCTTGTTATCTTTTGTTGAAAGTTTGGTTAAATGATAGATGTGGATCATGACAATGTGTGTATTACATGTGTTAGCATGATGTGTGAATTACATTTTCGAGAATTGTTGAGATTATAAAATGTGTGATACATTGTTCAAAGCATGCTTCATGTGTGGATAAGATGCTTAATTGAGATTACATTATAACATGGGGAATCAGAGCATATTAGCATAGTGTGATTCCTTGGACATGGTGTGAGTTGAGCACGTGGTGCTGTGCATTATGATGGTGTAGATCTTGTGGTGAAAAACCCAAAATTGGCCATTAATACTCGCATGCCAGACGGGTTCCGGACCGTGAATTGAGACATACAATAGTACTCAAGCTATCGGGAAAGGACCGTAAGATGAGACATGGGTGTGGCATAGAGTTGCATGGGTGCGTCACGCATACTATTCATATACTACATTGATGATATTGAATGCCATGTAGATATAAATGTACACTTGCACATGCCACGCCTTAATTTTGTTTCTTGCATTAGCATTATATTGTACCAGCAGTTGAGCTGACCCATTCGTGGGACACCATTTCAGATGACACTCCAGTTGCGTGAGATTTAGTGATGCCTTAGATGAAGGAAAGAACCAAGGACAATATTTGGCCCGTGGGGCGCAATTTGATGTTGTACAAGGGCATAAGTCCTACACCATTTCATGTTATTTGTACTTAATGAGGTGACAGGCAAGACCTTATGCATTGTATGAGAATGAAAATTGGGTCAGTGTATGGAATACACGTGATTGTCCTTGATTGTACTTTACTTCTTCATTATTTTATTTTTTTTTGGTTTCGTCACTCGTGCCTTGGGTTCACAGGAAATCCAGGGCGTGACAGTAAATGTATTTAGCTTGTATGTCTGGGACTCCAAACCTTATATTTGTAACTAGTCTTGGAACTAAAAAGTAGATAAAAATGAAAGATTTCCCTGGTGCAATATAACCGAGTGTACCTAAAGTCTTGGTTTGCGTTGTAGTCTGGTTTTTGGCTAAAATCTTTGCAATGCCAAAGTCGCATACATGTGCAACCATGTCTTCATCTAAAAGAACATTGCTGGGCTTTAAATCACAGTGGACTATAGGCTTTGATTGACCATGATGGAGGTATTCCAAAGCTAACGCAACATCGAACATGATACTCACTCTTTGAAAAAGATCTAAGTAGTGGTTATGAGAATAGAACCACTTCTCAAGGCTTCCATTTGGCATGTACTGCAAAACCAAAGCTCTAAACTCAGGATTAGAGCATGTGCTTATGACTTTGACAAGATTCCTATGCCTGGTTGTTCGCAAAACTTCACATTCTGCATCAAAACTTTTGAAAGCTCCTTCAAGTTGCAAATTTAGAATTTTAACAGCAACAGTTGTATCATCTGAGAGTATCCCTTTGTATACAGAACCAAAGCTTCCTACTCCAAGAAGGTTGGCGTCACAGAAGTAATTTGTAGCATGATGAAGCTCATGGTACGAAATCATTCTATACTCCACGATAGGTAATATATCAACTGAACTCTAGATTTGCACATTACTTTCTTGATATTTCTTCAGCATATATAAGAAAGCAACAATTGCCATAAATACAATAGTTGGCAGAATAACTGTGAGCAAAATTTGTTTAGTCTCTGATTTCTTGTTAGAGTGGCTGCAAAGTGGGACTTGTAAATCTTGATTCCCACAAAGTGCTTCATTATGCAAGAAAGATTGCCCTGTAAAATTTGGAAAAGGTCCTCCATTTGGAATCTCCCCTGATAGCTTATTGAAAGAAAGTTCAAATACCTAAGATGTGAGAGTTTCTCAAGAGACTTGGGTATTCTACCAGACAGATTATTGTGGGAGAGATCAATAAATTCCAAAGCTATGAAATTGCCAAATGATTATGGAATGTTGCCTTCAAATGAGTTCCTAGATAGATTTAGAGAAATATGGCGCTCAAAGGCCCCAATGAATGTTGATTTGTTTCTAGAGATTCGATTCCAAGATAAATCCATGTGCTCGATGATGACCAAATTTCCTATGTTTGGAGGTAGGTTTCCACTCAAAGAGTTGGATGATAAACTCAAGATTATTAGATTTCCAAGCCCCTATAAACTCGTCGATATTGATGAGTTTAGTGCATTTAAACTTAGGAGCAGCTTCTGTAGCTAACTCAGATTCCTTATGCAAGATGGGATTGGTCCATAGAGGCTATTCTGTTTAACTGATAACTCTCCTAAGTTTCTCAAATGACAGCTCATGTGGAATGGATCCTTTAATTTTGTTATTACCAAGAAACAATCTTTGTAGGCTCTCTAGTCCAACAATTGTTGATGGGATGGTTCCATTTTGATTGTTATTGCTTAGATCTATAAAATTCAAGTTTCTGAAGGTACCAACTCCTCTAGGAATATGCCCTTTTATTTGGCATGTGAATGTAGCAAAATTTTGAAGGGGACTTGAATTATTTCCAATTGAATTTGGTATGATGCCATCCAATGGATTGTAGTCTACAATCAACCATTTCAAGCCTCTACAATTTGTCAAAGCTGTGAGAAAATGAAGTTCAAGGCTTCCAGTCTCTCCTGTCAGCTGATTGCCTTCGACACTGAACCACGATAGTTGCTCTAAGTTGCCTAGAGATTTTGGTACTGGCCTAGTAAATAAGTTAACTCCAAGAGTTAATCTAGTGAGCTTACAAGAGTTTGACAAATACAATGGAATGTTTCCACCAAGCTTATTATCTTGTACTAGGAATTGTTAAAGATTTGGAAGCCAAAGCCCAGTAGTTGTGGGTGGGGTTCCAGAGAAGGCATTATAAGCAAAGAAAATAGACTCTAGGGAGGAGATATTAAATATTGCTGAAGGTATTACACCAGAAAGAAAGTTTATTCCTAAATTGAAATCAATTAAATTTAAAAGACCTCCCAACTTATTAGGAATGACTCTATGAATGTAGTTTGTTCCTAAATAAATTTGATCTAAACTTGAAATGTTGCCTAGGGAAGGTGGGATGGTTCCAGAGATGTTGTTAACACCAATATTTAACCTGTTAAGCTTATGGAGTCTCCCAACTTCTGCTGGTATAGTTCTATTGAAACTATTGTAGTATAAAACTAAATGTGTAAGCTTTGTACACTGGTATATTGTAGAAGGAATATGGCCACTGATGTGGTTGTAATAAAGACTTAGTCTTTGAAGTTTAGGGCAATTGCTGCAAAGATCTTTTGGAAAAGTGCTAGAGATGCTATTGTTTTGAAGTAAAACATACCTCAGAGAAGTGACATTAAAAATAGGGAAAGGGATAGAACCTGCCAAGCCACTGCTCTCTGATTCCAAGTACTCTAATGTGGAGATGTTGCCTATTGATGATGGGATGGAACTTAAAAGGCTATTTCCGCTGAGGGATAGACCACGGAGCTTGGGTAAGATGCCAAACTCCTTTGGTATTCCACTGGTGAAGTTGTTATATTCAAGTAGTATGGCTTGTAATCTTCGACAGTGGTGCAAACTTGGTGGGATCACTCATTTAATTTGATTGTGTGCTAAATTCAATTCTTTCAAACGACGCAAGTGGCTAAACTCAGAAGGGAGCTGGCCTTGAAAACTGTTGTTACTTAGGTCTAGCGGCACAAGAAAGGATAGGTTAGCAAGGTGAGAGGAGATGGTGCCGTGGAAACCCATGTAGCCGAGATCCAAAACAGTAACACGTTGTCTGTGGCTACTACAGGTGACTCCTATCCAATGACAGAAGTTGGTTGAAGTGGTCCAATTGTGTGCCAAAACATTGGTTGGATCAAACCTGATTTTAGACTTGAAGGCAAGTAGAGCTGACTGATCAGTGAAATTGGAGGAAGACATGGCAAACCAAACCATGCATGATTTTATCAACAATATTGTAAAGAGCAAGATAACAGCACACCTCTCCGTCAACAGGTTTTAGATTCAGAGATAGAGTTGGGGGATTATTGCGATAGATTTCTTTAACTTCATACATATAGCAAAATTCGTAGGTGGTGTATTTTATCTTGCAAGTTTCATCTATTCAATCTGTCATGATTGGGTGATGCAATATTATATATATATATATTATATCACCATTGTATAATTTTTGGGTTTTAATCCTTACACATGTATCAGCATTTTGAAGTCATGTTAGTGACCGTTGCCTATACATGGACCCCTTTGAAAAATGAGAGGAAAAATAATTTTTATTAAGACTTCTATTGAGACTAGAATTTGGTCAATTTAGATTAGTTTCCTATCAACATATTTTATTCCTGTTTTACTTGGATTTTAGGAATTCTTTATATAATGATGGCTATATAGATTAGAAACAATTTTTGGTTAAATAAAATTGCTAAAGACATCTTTCTCTTTTTCAATTGTTCTTGGTATTGAGACGAATCATCATGGCTTTTGTTGCCTTTGTTCTTGATATTTTTCATGTGAGAATTAATATAAATCAAGGAAGGTTTCCACCCATTTTTAAATGCCCTATACGCTATGTTGCTTCAATAATAATTGTGGATGTTTACTTGGATTAAATTTATGACAGAAATGGTGATTATGAAGGAAAGACTACACTAACTTAACAACATAAAATGGTGATTATGAAGAGGAGGTGAAAGTCTATTTCTGTGTTTGGTTTAATTGGACTAAGATTACCATATTCAAGAAGGTGATGTAAAACAATTGACGGATCCTAGATGACTCAAGACAACCCAACGCGATCCGAAATTTAGGGAAAAACTTTGACCTGATTTTGACTCATTTTTGGGGGTATTTTAGTTTCTTAAATTCAGATTAGTACTTTCTTAATTCAATTCGTAGAAGGAATTAATAATTTCCTATTTAAAGTAATAGTTTTCTAGCTCTATAAATGTGGAGTAATATGTCTTTAATATTCACCTTTTTCTATCATATATACAGTTTCGAATTTAGAGGATTTATTCTGATTGCCTTTGTTAAAACTAAGTGCCTCTATCTTTTCTTCCGCCAGATCTTTGTCAAAATTGAGTGCCTCTATCTCTTCTTCCGCCAGATCTGCTCTACCAATTATGGCCTCTACCTCCTCCATTGTTATAGTTTTGTCCTTTATTCTAGTAGCTTTGAAATCATTGATTAAAGCTTGTATTATTCCAAGGCTCCACTTTTTTCTTCTTTAAATTTAATTGAGCTTGCAAAGCTTCTTCTATTGAATTTTCTGATTTTCCATTCAAGCTTTGTTCATAAACCAACAACAAACCCAGTAATTCATCCATCATTATGGACTCGAAGCCATTGGATCTTCAATAAGAGTCATTTTATATTCAAATAGCAACGTTAAGCTTCTAAGAATTTTTTTCAACTATTTGAAAGTTTTTCAGTTCTGCACCATTAGTCTTCATTTCATTAACAAGCGCCAAGGTCTGCAAAAAATAATAAAAAATAGTTTCTAATTTTTTTGGTTTGCCATAACTCAAAACCTCTATGCTATTTCTGAAATCTGGTCATTTTTATCGTATTAATACCAACATATGTTTTTTTTTTTAAAGAATATCTCATGCTTGTTTCGGAGTTTGAACATGGAAAATTTTACTAAAAATTGAAAAATCAACTGCTCAATGAATACAATTTAAGGTTTTAAAGTGTGCTTGTCTTGTTTGTTTGTCTGAATTTTCTGAAAGCTCTTCCTCAATGAATTTCATCGTCAAACAACTTGAATTCAAAAATATCTTCATCGCATTCTCCCAATGAAAAAAATGAGTTTTGCCATCAAATTTGTGAACTATATAAAGAAGTGATGTCATCTTTACGAAGTAAGAACCAGCTTATTGTATTATAACATAAAAAAGAAAAACAAATTGTGTAGAAGCTTTATGTTTGCTTGGGAAATGTGTATAAGAATCATTATTGAAAACTCTAAGCTCAAGCTACTACTCTTATTAAAAACAAGGGTTAATTGGGGTTAAGTCCTTGAACAAAGTGGTAAATTATTATAAAGTTCATGGATGTTTCCAATTCAAGGTGAAAGATTTGGTTATTTTTATCTTTGACCTCAAATCTATTATGATGACATGTCACTTGTAGTTTTTCTTTAGCAATGACAATATACCCAAACAACATGTAGAGATCTAAAAAATGAGGGTAAATTTTTCGTTTTTTCCGGTAGGGCACTATTCATGCGCAGTTTTGCCGGTAAGCCATTTACATGCATCATTTAAGAAAAAGTCATGTTTAGGAGCATAATTTGAATGTTCCATATAAGCAAAACATGCTTAGAATATTAAATTACACCTACTGTAAAAATTTGAGCCTATTCGGAGATAGTTTCAAAAATAGGACCAAAAAGGCGTCCCGGGTGACCCGGGTGGAAACGGCCAAACCCGGCTATAGGAGAAAATTTATTTTTTTGAAAATTTTCATTTAAAAAGATTATAAGAACTTTGACTAAAACAAAATATCAAATTAAGGCGTTTCGAGACGAGTTGTACTGTAACGGGGCCCGAAATCATTAAAGGCAAAAGGGTCATTTTGCCCCCTTTGTCTCTCCACTATAAATACAGCCCCTTAGTGTATATTTCATCACAATTTGGTGTGAAAATCAGAGCAGCTCATGTTCATGGTGAAAAAGTGAAAAAAAGCTCTAGTTTCTTCAAGCTTCAAGCCACCAAAACACACTCCTAAGCCGGGATTCTTGCAAAGCTTCCTTCTAGGAAGTTGTTCCTCTCATCAATATCTATATTCTCACCAATCAGTTTGGCTGTGCAGCGAACACAACTTCTGTGGTTTGAGAAAAACCATTCTAGGTATGATATCTTGCTAAGTTAGGAATAGGTTTGAGTTTCTCTGTTTTTATATGTGTTGTTTGAGTGTTTAAGGTGTTTATTTGGTGTTAGGAAAGCACTTAGAAGGTAGTTGCTTTGAAAAAATTAAAGTTGGTAGTTTAGGTGTTTATGTGTTCTTTGAGTTATTTGATGATTTGTTGCTATAAGGATGATATACCTTGCCTATGTATTTAGATTGACATATCTTGACTTATATTCATGTTGATATATCTTATGTTTTGAGAGAAATGATTGTTTGATACATTGGCATTTTATGAAATCAAGTGATCTTTATAAAATTGTAAGATTGAGAAAATATGGCTTAAGTATGTGTTGAAATGGATGGTTTGTGGGACACGTTCATGTAGGAGAAATTAGGGATTATGAAGTTATAATTATGTTAGGCATAATGTATGACTTTAGTTAAATCCCAAGCATATGATGAATTACTATATTGAAGTTGCACAATGAAATCATGGCATTTTGGCATATTGTGAAATCCTTGGAGGCATGGCTTGAATGGAGCACTTGGTGCTATGCATAATGAGGGTGTAGATCCTGTGGTGAAAAACTTAAAATTGGCCATTTGGTACTCGCAAGCCAAACGAGGTTCGGACCGTGAAGCGAGACATATATTGGTACTTGCATGCCAACGGGGAAGGACTATGAAGTGAGACATGAGTGGTATAGAGTTGCATGAGTGCACATGCATGTAGACATTGCATGGCATTAAGGGTTATGAGATTATAGTTTTTAGAATATACACTTGCACATGCCACGTCATAAACTTGTTTCTAGTCTTAGCATTATGTTATACTAGCTGTCGAGCTGACCCATTCGTGGGATATCATATTTCAAATGAGGCCTCGGGTGCTTGAGACTTCTTTGAGTCTTGAAGAAAAGGAAGGAAATGGGTTATGTAGAAGATTTTGCCCTTGGGGCATATTTTGATTTGTATGAGGGTATAAGCCCCAAAACTCATATAATGAATTTGTAATAGCCTTGTGTATTGTGAACAAAGTGGGCAAGGCCCTATGGTTGTAATTGATACGATGATGTGATATTTTAAGTTCCAAAGCATATGTGTGTGTGTGGAGAAATACATAATTAGAATGATGTATGTTTGAATTATGTAAATTGTGGCCACCGAGTGAAGGTGGGTTGTTTACATATTTATGCATATGGATATTGTGAAAATTAGGTGGGAAAAATGCTTAGAAAAACAAAGGAGGTTATGTCCAAATTTTTAAAAAATTAAAGCATTAAATAAGTGTGTAAAACACCCTTTAAAAGGGGTGAGAAAAGTGCTTAAAATGGGGGTTTAGAAACCTTGGGAAAATGGGCTAAAAATTGATGAAAAATGGCTTGAAAAACTTGGAAAAAAATTTAGGAAAATAGGGAAATTTGGGCTGCTGGACAGAGAAATTCAGTCTCTGTATTTCTACTGTAGCTATAGTGAAATTGCAGAACATGAGGGAAAATAACTCTCTGTCGCTACAGTAGCAGACCAGGACCCGCCCAGCCACTCGCGTCCTGCCGCGCTCCCATGCCTGCCTGCCGTGCCAGCCCCTCGTGCGCGCGCCTGCATGCTGCACGCCCTAATAGCCCCATGCGTGTGCCTGCTGCCCAGCCATGCCTTGGCTAGCTTAACTCCTCCCTGACACCTGTTCTTTGGCCACTTTTTGAGCCATGTTTAGGGACCTCTTAGGACCATGTTTGGGCACCATATTAGGCCATGTTTGGCCAACCTTTGGGTCATGTTCGACCACCCCTTTGGGCTATTTTTGGTCACCTTTGTGGGCCATATTTGGCCATTTACATGAGCTGTGTTTGACCTCTTCCTTAAAACCATTTTTGGTAGACTTCTTGAGTTATTCTTGGTCCATGCTTTAGGGTATTTTAGGGCCCATAAGGGCCATTGTTCCAAGGCATACTTAGAGGGGTTTTGGGATTGCTTTGGAAGCCTTTTTTTTTTATTTTGACTTAAACCATTTTAAATACTAATTGGGAAAAATACTTGAGCTATATTGGCGAACCGTTTAGTCATGTTAAATAGCAAGTGTTTAATTTTAATTTTGGAAAAAACTTGAGGAAATGATAAGGGAGATTCAACTAAATCTATTTAATTATCATTTATTAATTTGTTTTAATTTTCGTTCCCTTAGTCCCCGGGTTATGGAAATTCGGGACGTGACAACGTGGTATCAGAGCATAGGTTCGAATACCTAGAGACCATGGGGTGTTGTTGAACACTATGAGGCCATGACACATGAATTGAGTTTTTTTTTTTTGGGTAAACTTTGGGAGAAGTATAAGAACTTGTTTGGTGTATGTTTAGACACGCTGTGATTGTTGCTTGTAAAGTGTGAGTTGTTGACATGTATATGCTTCATGTTCTTTTAAATGCCTATGTCTAAATGTGAAAGGAGGAATTAATTTTTTTTTCTTGGACTTGTAGACACATGCCACCAAGGAGAGCTCCTGCGAGAGCTGGACCACCTAAGCGGGGTAGGCCTAGGGCTGCTGCCCCACCCTGGCGTGGCAGGCCTAGAGCTGCTGTTCCTGCGCATAGCACTGCAGAATAGGCTATTGCCCCTGCTCTTGCTCTTGCACCTACCCCAGTAGAAGAGGTGGAGCAGACCATAGGTGCCAAGGATATGGCAGCCATTATATAAGAGTGTTTTCGAGCCATGTATGAAACCCGGACTGCAGGTGGCGAGACCAGGGATACCTTCGTGATGAAGGTGTTCTAGAGGATGAGACCTCCTACGTTTGCTGGGCAACTTGACCCTTTGGTTGTAGAGGAGTGGCTAAGACAGATCACCAAGATCCTAGATTCACAGGGGATAGTTGAGCCACACTTACGGATCTGGTGTGCTATTTTTCAGCTTACGGAGTTGGCCAGCCAGTGGTGGCAAGTAGTTGCTGACCGGATAGGCAGTTTTGGGGAGGGATGGAATGCATTTGTGGCTATGTTCAATGACCACTATTTTCCTGAGACTGCTAGGATAGGGTTTATGGACGAGTTTGAGGCACTCCTCCAGAGAGATATGAAAGTGACTCAGTATAAATCCTGGTTTATTGCATTAGGGCGATTTGCCCCACATGTTATTGAAGATGAGTGATTGAGAGTCCTGCATTTTGTTAGGGGGTTGAAGACCTCCATTAGGGACAAATTGGCCGAGCACATTATTGACACCTATGATGAGGCGATGCTCAGGGCCACCAAGGTGGAAAGGGAGTTAGCTGATCTTAGAGGGAATAGAGTCCCGGAACCAGGGCAGGACAGCCCCAGCACAGGTCCCTATGCTTGCCCTGACTTATACTGAGAGGAGACCGTAGAAGAGGTACCGAGCTAGTACTTCTTCTGTACATACACCCCCGGAGCCCATCCAGTCTTTAGCCCCCCGACCTATCATGCCTGTTACTTTTCGAGGGGGAGGATCACAGAGGCCCTCTTCATGTTATCTGTGTGGACAGCCTAGCCATAGGGTGGACAGCCTGGCCATAGAGTGGCCACTTGCCCTCAGAGAGACCCCAGCTTGGACAGGGGATCAGATCTAGCCAGGGGTCATTTCCGCCACCGGTACAGGGTCAGGGGTGGGGAGCTCCACGGCTTTGCTATACCTATCACCAGCCGGGCCATGTTAGGGCCAACTGTCCCTAGGGGCAGACTTCTTAGGGTACGTCTAGGCAGCATTTCTATTAGCATACACAGGTTCCACTACCATAGCAACAGTTAGGCCAGAGACCTCCCGTACCATATTTGCAACCTACACCTCCACACAGAGTGTTCGAGCTACTGGACAGAGGGGAGGAGGTCAGTAGGGACAGAGAGGGGGAGGTAGACAGGGCCAGACTACTCAAGGTCATGTTTATGCAGTAGCCACACCAGAGGCATCTACTTTTGGACCTTCAGTGGTTCAAGGTACATTCCTTATATTTAGTTCATGGGCCAGCGTACTGATAGACTCGGGTGCATCTCATTCATTTATATCTACCATGTTTGCCATGACATTGGGGTTGGCCATAGATCAATTAAATCCACCGTTGCATGTTGACACCTCAGTTGGGGGTAGTGTGATATTGACAAGGATCTGTAGAGATTGATCGAGAGAGATAGCTGACCGCATTCTTCATTTTAACTTCATTCTGCTTGACATGTCTAGTTTTGATATTAATTTGGGGATGGATTGGTTATTTGCTTTTTGGGCTAGCATAGACTAATACAAGGGTAGAGTGACAGTGTGTACTCCTGAGGGGGATTGCTTTTATTTCACGGGGGATCGTGGGGATTTCCTAGTGCCGCCCTTGTATGACTCAAGGAGTTGGGGAGGTCATAGTTATATGTTGGCTAGCTTGATAGCAGATGAGAGTGGGACTATAGGGAGGGTATTACCACCCGTGGCGGGTGAGTTCCCCGATGTCTTTTCGGATGACTTGACTAGTCTACCACCGAGACAAGAGATAGAATTCACGATAGAGCTTATCCCAGGCACTACACCTATTTCCATTCCACCTTACCGCATGGCTCCAGCTGAGTTGAGGGAGCTGAAGGAGCAGTTGAGTAATTTGCAGTGTAAGGGTTTTATTCGTCCTAGTACTTCTCCGTGGGGTGCTTCGGCACTATTTGTGAAGAAGAAGGATGGGACGTTGCGTTTATGTGTGGACTATAGGAGGCTGAACTAGGTCACTATCAAGAACAAGTACCCGTTACCAAGGATAGATGACTTGTTTGATCAGTTTAGGGGTTCAGGATGTTTCTCGAAGATTGATCTTAGATCGGGGTATCATCAGTTGAGAGTACAGGAGGAGGATATAGCGAAGACAGCTTTCCGCACTCGTTATGGCCATTATGAGTTTGTAGTTATGCCATTCGGTGTGACGAATTCCCTGGCAGCATTCATGGACTTGATGCATCGCATTTTTAGTCCTTATTTAGATCAGTTTGTCGTGGTATTTGTTGATGATATTTTGATTTACTTGCCTTTTGAGGATGAATATGCCTTTCACTTACGGACTGCATTACAGATTTTGAGGGAGCATTAGTTGTATGCTAAGTTTTCGAAGTGTGAGTTTTGGCTTCAAGATGTGCAGTTCCTAGGCCATGTTGTGTCAGGTAGTGGGGTATCTGTGGATCCTTCTAATATTGACTCTATTATGAGTTGGGAAAGGCCGAAGAGTGTGTTTGAGATTAGGAGTTTCATGGGATTGGCAGGATACTACCGTCGATTTGTAGAGAGGTTTTCTCATCTTGCCGCGCCGATGACTCGTCTGATGCGCAAGGGCATTAGATTTGAGTGGATATATGACTGTGAGCAGTCATTTTAGGAGCTAAAGAGGAGGCTAACTTCAGCACCTGTCTTGATTATACCTGAGGGAGGTATGGGTTATACAGTGTATTGTGATGCTTCGCGAGAGGGGCTGGGCTGTGTATTGATGTAGAAGGGGAGGGTGGTAGCCTATGGTTCTCGTCAGTTGAAGAATCATGAGCAGAACTATCCCACACATGATTTGGAGTTAGCTGCCATCATCTTTGCACTTAAGAGTTGGCAACACTACTTATATGGGGAGAGGTTCGAGGTGTTTTCAAATCACAAGAGCCTTAGATACATTTTCACGTAGAAGGACTTGAACCTTCGGCAAATGAGATGGATAAAGTATATGAAGGACTATGACTTTGACCTTCAGTACTATCCTGGGAAGGCCGATGTCGTAGCAGATGCACTTAGTAGGAGACTGAGGAGCACTCTCGCTAGCATTGCTATTAGGGAGTGAGAGATGATGGGAGACATTGGTGAGTTTGACTTGGACTTTGCCAAGTCTAAGGGACATGCCACACTATTCAGTTTATGTGCACAGCCTACATTTTTTAGTAGAGTTATTGAGGCACAGTTACAGGACCCAAAGGCAGAGCAGATTAGAGCACAAGTTACTAGTCCTGAGGGATTTGAGGGTTGGACAGTTCATTCTGACCTTAGCTTGAGGTATATAGGTAGAGTTTTTGTTCCAGAGTCTCTTAGGGCTGATGTCCTTAGAGATTTTCATCATTCACGTCTAGCAGTGCACATAGGGGGCACTAAGATGTATCATAATTTATGCCGCCAGTATTGGTGGATAGGGATGAAGGGAGATGTGGTGCAGTTTGTATCTAGATGTCTCACATGCCAGCAGGTGAAGGCTGAGCACCAGAGACCTAGGGGTTTGTTACAGCCATTGCCAGTGGCCAAGTGTAAGTGGGAGTACATTACCATGGATTTCATGATGGGTCTTCCGAAGTCACCTAGAGGTCACGATGCGGTTTGGGTTATAGTTGACAGGCTGACGAAGTCCACACATTTCCTAGCGATTAGAGTGATTGATTCAGTGGATGTTCTTAGTAGGTTGTATATCCGAGAAATAGTACGACTACATGGGATTCCTGTTTCCATTGTTTCAAATAGAGACCCATGTTTCACAGCACGGTTTTGGCAGAGTCTTCAGACAGCCTTAGGGACTCAGCTACTATTTAGTACTGCTTTCCATCCTCAGACTGATGGTCAGTCAAAGTGTACCATTCAGATTCTTAAGGATATGCTTAAAACTTGTGTTATGGACTTCAGGGGTAGCTAGGAGGATCACCTTGCTTTAGTAGAGTTTACCTACAACAACAGCTATCAGTCCAACATTGAGATGGCACCATTTGAGGCGTTGTAAAGTAGGCCGTGTCGTTCATCGATATGTTGGACTGAGGTAGGGGAGATAGTTGCCTTAGGGCCCAATATGGTCCGTGAGACCACGGAGAAGATATAGGTGATTAGACAGCACCTGTTGAAGGCACAGAGCCGTCAGAAGAGTTATGCAGATAAGAGGCGGTGACATCTATCATTTGATGTTGGGAGACATGTGTTCCTCAAGGTAACCCCACGGCGGGGATTGCGGAGGTTTGGGCATAGCAGGAAACTGTCGCTGTAATTTATAGGCCCATTTGAGATCCTTGGGTAGGTTGTATATCCAAGAGATAGTACGACTACATGGGATTCTTGTTTCCATTATTTCAAACAGAGACCCACGTTTCACCGCACGGTTTTGGCAGAGTCTTCAGACAACCTTAGGGACTCAGCTACTATTTAGTACTGCTTTCCATCCTCAGACTGATGGTCAGTTAGAGCGTACCATTCAGATCCTTGAGGATATGCTTAGAGCCTATGTTATGGACTTTAGGGGTAGCTGGGAGGATCACCTTGATTTAGTAGAGTTTGCCTACAACAATAGCTATCAGTCCAGCATTGAGATGGCACCATTTGAGGCGTTGTATGGTAGGCCGTGTCGTTCACCGATATATTGGACTGAGGTAGGGGAGACAGCTGTCTTAGGGCCCGACATAGTCCGTGAGACCACGGAGAAGATATAGGTGATTAGACAGCACCTATTGAAGGCACAGAGCTGTTGGAAGAGTTATGCAAATAAGAGGCGGTGACATCTATCATTTGATGTTGGGGGACATATGTTCCTCAAGGTAACCCCACGGCGGGGATTGTGGAGGTTTGGGCGTAGCGGGAAACTGTCGGTGTAGTTTATAGGCCTATTTGAGATCCTTGGGAAGGTTGGTGAGGTGGCCTATAAGCTGGCATTACCACCATAGATATATGGGGTTCATGATGTCTTCCATGAGTCGATGTTGAGGAAATACGAGCCTGATCCTTCACATGTGCTTGATTGGGTAGATCTTCAGGTGGAGGGTGATGTGTCTTATAATGAGAGACCCGTGGAGATACTGGACTCAAGGGACCAGGTTTTGCGAGGCAAGACCCTCCCTTTGGTCAAGGTTTTTTGGAACCATCATGGGGTCGAGGAAGCTACTTGGGAGCGTGAGGCTAAAGTCCGTGCTAGGTATCCCGAGTTGTTTATTCATAGAGGTATGTTTCTAAATTTCGGAACGAAATTTTTTTTAAGGGGGGAAGGTTGTAGAGATCTGAAAAATGAGGGTAAATTTTTCGTTTTTACCGGTAGGGCACTATTCATGCGCAGTTTTGTCGGTAGGCCATTTACCTACATCATTTAAGCATAAGTAATGTTTACGAGTATAATTTGAATGTTCCATAGAAGACAAACATGCTTAGAATATTAAATTATACCTACTGTAAAAATTTGAGCCTATTCGAAGATAGTTTCAAAAATAGGACCAAAAGGGCGTCCCAGGTGGAAACGGCCAAACCCGGCCACAGGCGAAAATTTATTTTTTTGAAAATTTTCATTTAAAATGATTATAAGAACTTTGGCTAAAACAAAATATCAAATTGAGACATTTCGGGACGGGTTGTAGTGTAACGGGGTCCAAAATCATTAAAGGCAAAAGGGTCATTTTGCCCCCTTTGTCTCTCCACTATAAATATAGACCCTTAGTGTATATTTCATCACAATTTGGTCTGAAAATCAGAGCAGCTCACGTTCATGGTGGAAAGGTGAAAAAAGCCCTAGTTTCTTCAAGCTTCAAGCCACCAAAACACACTCCTAGGCTGGGTTTCTTGCGAAGCTTCCTTCTAGGAAGTTGTTCCTCTCATCAATATCTATATTCTCACAGATCAGTTCAGCAGTGCAGCAAACAAAACTTTCGTGGTTTGAGAAAAACCATTCTAGGTATGATATCTTGCTAAGTTAGGAATAGGTTTGAGTTTCTTTGCTTTTATATGTGTTGTTAGAGTGTTTAAGGTGTTTATTTGATGTTAGAAAAACACTTAGAAGGTGGTTGCTTTGAAAAACTTAAAGTTGGTAGTTTAGGTGTTTATGTGTTCTTTGAGTTATTTGATGATTTGTTGCAATAAGGATGATGTACCTTGCCTAGGTATTTAGATTGACATATCTTGACTTATATTCATGTTGATATATCTTATGTTTTGAGAGAAATGAGTGTTTGATACGTTGGCATTTTATGAAATCATGTGATCTTTGTGAAATTATAAGATTGAGAAAATATGGCTTAAGTATGTGTTGAAATGGATGGTTTGTGGGACACGTTCATGTAAGAGAAATTAGGAATTATGAAGTTATAATTACGTTGGGCATAATGTATGACTTGAGTTAAATCCCATGCATATGATGAATTACTATATTGAAGTTGCATAATGAAATCATAGCATTTTGGCATATTGTGAAATCCTTGGAAGCATGACGTGAGTGGAGCACTTGGTGCTATGCATTATAAGGGTGTAGATCCTGTGGTGAAAAACCCAAAATTGGCCATTTGGTACTCGCAAGCCAAACGGGGTCCGGACCATGAAGCGAGACATATATTGATACTTGCATGCCAATGGGGAAGGACCGTGAAGCGAGACATGAGTGGCATAGAGTTGCATGTATGCGTCATGCATGTGGACATTACATGGCATTTAGGGATATGGGATTATAGTTTTTAGAATGTACAGTTGCACATGCCACGTCTTAAACTTGTTTCTAGTCTTAGCATTATGTTATACCAGCTGTCGAGCTGACCCATTCGTGGGATATCATATTTCAAATGAGGCCTCGAGTGCTTGAGACTTCTTTGAGTCTAGAAGAAAAGGAAGGAAATGGATTATGTAGAAGATTTTGCCCTTGGGGCATATTTTGATTTGTATGAGGGCATAAGTCCCAAAACTCATGTAATGAATTTGTAATAGCCTGGTGTATTATGAACAAAGTGGGAAAGGCCCTATAGTTGTAATTGATATGATGATGTGATATTTGAAGTTCCAAGGCATGTGTGTGTGTGTGGAGAACTACATAATTAGAATGATGTATGTTTGAATTATGTAAATTGTGGCCACCGAGTGAGGGTGGGTTGTTTATATATTTATGCATATGAATATTGTGAAAATTAGGAGGGAAAAATGCTTAGAAAAATAAATGAGGTTATGTCCAAATTTTTGAAACATTAAAGCATTAGATAAGTGTGTAAAACACCCTTTAAAAGGGGTGAGAAAAGTGCTTAAAATGGGGGTTTAGAAACCTTGGGGAAATAGGCTAAAAATTGATGAAAAATGGCTTGAAAAACTTAGAAAAAAATTTAGGAAAATAGGGAAATTTGGGCTGTTGGACAGAGAAATTCAGTCTCTATATTTCTACTATAGCTACAGTGAAAATGTAGAACATGAGGGAAAACAGCTCTTTGTCGCTACAGTAGCAGACCAAGACCTGCCCAACCGCCCGCGCCTAGCCACCGCGTGCCCCTGCCGCCCATGCCTGCCTGCCGTGCCAGCCCTTCGCACGCGCGCCGTAATACCACACGCCCTGTGCGCCCCACTCGCGTGCCTGCTGCCCAGCTATGCCTTAGCCAACTTGACTCCTCCCTAACACCTGTTCTTTGGCCACTTTTTGAGCCATGTTTGGGTACCTCTTAGGACCATGTTTGGGTACCATATTGGGCCATGTTTGGTCAACCTTTGGGTCATGTTTGGCCACCCCTTTTAGCTGTTTTTGGTCACCTTTATGGGCTATATTTGGCCACTTACATGAGCTGTGTGCGGCCTCTTCCTTAAAACCATTTTTGGTAGACTTCTTGAGTTATTCTTGGCCCATGCTATAGGGTATTTTAGGGCCCTTATGGGCCATTGTTCCAAGGCATACTTATAGGGGTTTTGGGATTGCTTTGGAAGCCATTTTTTTTATTATGACTTAAACCATTTTAAATACTAATTGGGAAAGATACTTGAGCTATATTGGGGAACCGTTTAGTCATGTTAAATAGCAAGTTTTTAATTTTAATTTTGAGAAAAACTTGAGGAAATAATAAGGGAGATTCAACTAAATCTATTTAATTATCATTTATTAATTTCTTTTAATTTTCGTTCCCTCACTCCCCGGGTTGTGGAAATTCGGGGCGTGCCACAACATATTTGTTCAAGATAGGAAACCCCCAAATTGAATAACCCCTATCAGTGCCGCTCTCTGTTTATCTTTTGCCCAAAGATGTCCCACTCTATTGTTGATCCTCCATCGTCAATTCTGTAAAAGTGATCAATAAAACTCTTTCTCAATTACTTATCCCTCTTCTTTCACTCTCTCATTCCTCTATCTCTTTTCACACCACTGCAAGGCCATGGAACATGCATCACTTTCGGCCATTGTGAACCACCACGACTCCCCCTTTACATAGTGCCCAAAGTTCCATCGACACATCAAGGTTCTAATTGCGATCTCCATTGGCTTCCCTGTCAACTCGCTCACCAAAGATCGAAGCGTTGCAAAATTCCTTGTTTTCAATCCGGTCTTGGTAGTTGCAGTCTTGTAGAATTCATCCGAGCCAAGGGATTAGCATAGTGTTGTTGCAATGAAGGTGAGGATTTGGATTGGCCAAGATGTTGTTGGAATGCTAGAGCTATTATATGGTATGTTGGGAGTTTCTTAGGCTCAAATTTCTTTTTTTTCAAATCTTACAGGTTGTGATTCATTTATTGCACCAACTAAATAACTTTAAATATTTGAAAAATCACAGTCAATGTTGTCTAATTCATTTTTGGTGGGAAGACACATTAATGAAATATATCCAGGGATATTTATTTTATAAATTTTAAATTTTAGAGTCTAAATATATAAATTTTATTGAAAATAGATTTATATATAAGTCACGGACATCCAACTTGATTATTTTTGAAGAAAAATACTAAAGGGGCATTTTTGTTCAATAAATGATGGCGAACTTGGTTGGTTAATGAGTTTGAACTTAAACTTGTTGATAATTTTGTTAATTTTCATAAACCTATAATTGAATGACCCTAAAAGCAATCAACAAAACAATTAATCATTCTACTTCAACTATCATTAGAACTATTCAAATATAGTCCAATTACTATTTAAGATACTATTAAATAGAATTAGAAAACTTTATAAATTATATGGGCTTGGTTTAATTGGGCCACGTTAATAAACTTGAGACACTAAAATATTCAATTGAAGTTGAATTAGAATAATATGCAACACAAATGAATAACTTGCAAACCGTCATATAAACAAGATAATATTTCTTGAGAATAAGTTTTAACAATGTTTTAGTTAAAAAGAAAAAGAAAAAGAAAAAGAATAAAACTAATGAAACTATTCAAAAGAATAAGTTTTGAGTTTTTTTTTTAAGAGCCTAGTTCCTAAAATTTAGAGTAACTTAAATTTGTTATTTTGTGTTCTATTCGGAGTAAGATTGTATTTATATATACAAGGATCTAAAGTGACAATTAATTCCATTTAGTTCATTTACTCTTAAGAAATTTTAGATTTTCATTTTATTTCTTGTGGATTCAAGGTTTCTCTTGTAGATTTGAGAACCTCGTCTATTAGAATGTTATCTAGCCTCCCTCTAGTTACAATGCAAAGGGAAACTTCCTTCAAGAGATAGAATTGTAAGTTGGGGTGTATCTTCTCTGGCTAATTGTCTTTTCTACTCTAATTATGCTAAAATTCCTATGGGGCATATACTATAAATGATAGAAATTATTTTTTATCATAGAGTTACATAGAATGTCCCAAGTTTGTTCTTTAACTATTATTACACCCTAAATAACTAAATAGTAATTGTTGATCATAGATGCTTAATACATAATGGAGCAATAATAAACAAGCACAAAAAATCAAACACATTTTTAAGTGGGAAAACTCTCAAGGGGAATGAACACTCACTATTGCAACGAAACAATCCACAAGCAAGTTGATCCAGTTCATTGTATAAAAAGCTTACAAACTTCCTTGTGATTTATCGCTAGTCTTTAATATTAGTTTGTCTCCCACTGCCCTCTTGCCTTCTGATCGGCAACTTTACTAGTTCTTTGTTCATTCTTTATGTCAACCTGCACCTTGTAACGATCAAGATCCTCAGATCCACAACTTCAAGTGTCCACTCCCATGAAATGATCTAGGTGTACAATATATGCCCTTCAGTGATGCAACAAGAATCACACAAATTCCTTTTCTACAAAGAGTGTGACTATATACAAATAATCTCAGTTCATGAATAATTCTCAATAATATCTCAATAAGCTCTCTAGGATTTTAGGGTTGTTTGTGTCAAGGATCTATGTAACAACCTAGAAAGACGCATTATAGAGACCTATCACTAACATAACAAGATTAGGAAACCAATTAGCCATTCAAGTCTCGCAATTTAGAGACAAGTGCTTGAATTTTTGATGATACATTACGTGTTTGAAAGATCCATAAACACATTTGGATTGTCCAAGTTCTTTTGACTATTTTACATATCTTTTAAACTTTGTTGTGTTTAATCAAAAGGTTCACTGTTCGAATGGTCAAGGGCTGCATTTAAACTATCAAGTCACTATTTTGGCTCTCCGTTTCAACCAACCCAATTCAATGTTCTACTGAACCTAAGGGTTAATTAGGAATACAATTTGGAAAGATAATTAAGATTAGGAAACCAATTAGCCAATGAAGTCTCATAATTTGGAGACAAGCATTCGAATGGACAAGAACCATTCCAACGATACAATATACTTTTGGATAACCTACAACCACATTTGGATGGTCTAGGTTCTATTAACCATTTTACATAACTTCTAAACTTTGTTGTGTGTGAACGATAGACAATTAAAACTTTTAATGTTAGAATAGTCAAGGGTTGCATTTGAACCGTCAAGTTATTATTTTGGCTCTCTATTTCAACTAGTCCAATGCAATGGTTTATTGAACCTAAAGGTCAATTAATCACAATCCTATGGTCTTTCTAGCTACAGTCAAAACTAAAAAGTCTAAGAGTATGTATAAAATTAAATGCAACTGTGTTAATGACCAAAACAAATGACTAAACACACACTCTAACTAATTTATACAAGGCATGTTGTGTGTGTTTATACATTTCTTTAGCATAATCCTGAAGTCTTCATTCACTTGTGCTAATGCTTCATCTTTAAAGTCTTGCTTGTGTCATTCAATTTGACTGGTCTTGAATTCTTCATTGGAATAGAAAGACTGTACTAAAACTCAAGTAGCCTAACAATTACAGACTCAAGGTTTTGAAATAAATTGTCTACATATAATAATTATGGGAAACATACATTTTTTCTCACATGTTGAACATCTATTCTTTTCTTGCACATACTTCACTTCAGTGTGGAAGGTAGTTCTAATTAACTACCTCATCACTAGAGCTCCTTCAAGCTAGAATTTAGAGTTAAATTGGGCTACTCATAAATTGAAAAGTTTCCTATCGAACATGAAAAAGCTTGCTCTTGCAACCTTTTTTTTTTAACTTTTTTAAAGGGAAATGAATAATAGGCTTTCGGGATGTAAGTGTGTAACATCTTAATTAAGTTATATTTCAACTCATTGCTATAGTTCAAAATGCCTTTTTTGTTTATGGCATAAAGTCCCTAATTCTTTTCAGTACTAGATGGATTCTTTGTACTAGAACCTCCCAAGAACAATTTTCATCCCTAAAGGTCGCGCTTGCTTTGTTTGCCTCTATGATTAGTTGTGGTTGGTTTTATTTTAAGCTTTTTGCCTCTTTGGCGGTGTCCTCTATCTGTTTTGGTTTTGCTAATTTTTGCATTTGTTTTGTATCCTTGCTTCCCCCCCCCCCTTTTCCTGTTTTCTTTGGTTCTTCAATAAAATTATTACTTACCCATAAAAAAAAAATGATCTAAAAGTTAGAAATTTTTTAGTTCTATATATGTTTTTCGAACCCTTAATTTGAAAAAGATGAAATCATACTATCTTATTTATTAGGGAAGATATGCATCCCAATCAGCACATTAAAATATAACAATTATGCTACAAAACAAGTATGGGCAGTGGCCAAGCACTAGGAGATCAACCCTAAGAAAGCCTAGCTAGGCAACAAAAAAAAAGCTAATCAACTAAAAACAAACCTTCATTAGTGCTATGCCATATGCTATACACAACACTAGTTTATTGAACTAAAACATTAAACATGAGCACTTGCATTTTAGGATATAGTCACGCACAATGCGAAAATACACCATTCATCAGTCACCTCGGTTTTGAAGGAGCTGCATTTTGGTTTTGTTCAACTTGACCACAACTTCTTTTATGTCATATCTCTCCTCTGGTGAATCTTTGCAACACTCCATGCCTAATTCCATGATGACCAAAATGATACCTTGAGTGGTAGTCGTTCCTCCTCGTGTTGTAAATAAACCACCATCCACAACCTCCATTAATTTGCTAGGAAGTGATGCACTCACCCATTGCCTCAGACTCAACTCTCCAGTGAACATTTCATCTGTCGGTTTCTTTCTTGTGAACATTTCCAACAACATTATTCCATAGCTATATATATCCCCCTTCGTGGAAACTCTTCCTTCGGATCCATACTCTGTCAAACACTCATGTTGTACAAAAAGCCAAGTGAAAATCCATGATCTTCATTATTCATCATATTTTGCTAAAATTAAATCATATATGAAAGATATGATCTCAAATTGTTTTATGGAAATTTCACAGTAAAAAAAAAAATTAGATAGTGAAATTAGACAAGGTCCTATTGCATTGTCCAATTAAATATTTAAATCATAATTGTGTGATAAGATAAAAAAGAGTTACCTGGCGCAATGTAGCCGATTGTACCTAATGTCTTTGTTTGTGTTTCAGTTTTGTTTTGAGCTAAGATTTTTGCAATACCAAAGTCTCCCACATGAGCCACCATTTCTTCATCTAAAAGAACATTGTTGGGCTTCAAATCACAATGGACCACGGGCTCTGACTGACCATGATGGAGATATTCCAAGGCTAATGCAACATCAAACATGATACTTACTCTTTGAAAGAGATCCAAGCAGTAGTTGTGAGAATATAACCACTTCTCAAGACTTCCATTAGACATGTATTGCAGAACCAAAGCTCTTAACTCAAGATTAGAGCATGAACTTATAACTTTAACTAAATTTCTGTGACGAACATTTCGCAACACTTTACATTCTACATCAAAGCTTTTAAAAGCATCGTCAAGCTCCAAATTCAGAATTTTTACAGCAACAATTGTTCCATCTGAAAGTACTCCTTTGAATACAGAGGCAAAGCTTCCTACTCCAAGCAAGTTGGAATCACAAAAATTATTTGTAGCATCACGAAGCTCCTGATATGAGATTATTTTGTGCTCTATGACAGGTGCCAAGACAACTAACTGTGGAGTCTCTACTCTACTTCGCCGATATTTTATCACAATATAAATAAAAGAAATTGCGATTACTACTGATGCAATGACTGGAAGAATAAATTTGAGAAAAATTTGTATAGTCTGCATCTTATGGGTATTACGAATTGTGCAGGTTGGAATTTGTGGAATGGACTGTCCACAAAGTGCTTCATTCCCCATAAAAGATTGTGCTGTAAAGTTAACAAAAGAGCCCTTATTTGGAATCTCTCCTGATAACTTATTGTAAGACAAATTCAAATATGTGAGAAATCTAAGTTTCTGCAAGGACCTGGGAATTGTGCCTGATATATTGTTGTAGGAGAGATCCATAAATTCCAAGCCTGCCAAGTCGCCAAATGATTCTGGAATCAACCCCTGAAACGAGTTTCTTGACAAATTAAGAGCAATAAGAACTTTGAAGGAGCCGATAGTTGGAGGAATAATTCCTTCAATTTGGTTCTTAGACAAATCCATTTTGTTCATGACATTTGACATTCTCATCTGCGAAGGCATGGATCCACCTAATGAGTTAGTCGACAAATTCAAGAACAACAAATACTCAAGGGTCCATAAACTCATTGGAATAGAAGAATTCAAATTGTTAGAACTTAGGTCCAACTGCTGTAGGTGGCGAAGATTCCCTATGCAAGCAGGGATTGGGCCAAGTAGAACATTACTTTGAAGAGACAATTCTCCCACTCGCAAAAGCTGGCAAAGCTCTTGAGGAATAAGTCCTTCAAGCTTGTTACCATCGAGATACAACCTTTGTAAACTCTTTAATGCTCCAACTGATGATGGAATGGATCTACTGACATTGTTCCTGCTCAACCCTAAAAAAATCAAGTTTTTTAATGAACCAATTTCTCTAGGAATAGGGCCCCTTATTTGACATCCAAATGCAAAAAAAGATTGAAAGGAACTTGAAAAATTTCCAATTGAATTTGGTAGGATACCATCTATTGGATTATTTGAAAAATCCAATTCCTCTAATGATCTGCATCGAGTCAAAGCAGTGAGAAAACTAAGTTGAGGACTTCCATTTTCTGTTGTGAGTTGATTGTGTGCCATATATAGTTTTTTAAGGAGTTCTAAGTTGCCTAGGCTAGTAGGTATTGGTCCACTAAATAAGTTGTTCTCCAGCGATAGCACAGAGAGTTTAGAAGAGTTGGATAAAAAATATGGGATATTTCCACTTAACCGGTTGCCTCCTAGAGCTAGTGCTTCAAGACTAGGAAGGCAAAATACTGCAGTTGTTGGTAGATTTCCATCAAGGAAATTGAAATTCATGTAAATATCCTGCAGAGAAGAGATGTTAAATATTTGCTCCGGTATAATCCCAGTAAGATTGTTATCACCAAGGCTTAACTCCCTCAAATTTGAAAGTCGTGCAAGCTCGGGAGGAATATGTCCTTGTATGTAATTCCCTTCTATCGCAAGCTGCCATAAATTTGACATGTTACCGAGGGAAGGGGGAAGTGTACCTTCAAAGTTGTTGCCACCAAGATATAAAAGCTCAAGCATATGTAAATTCCCAATATTTCTTAGTATACTTCCCTCGAATCTGTTGGATGAGAGAGACAATGCTGTAAGCTCGCTACAATTTGACAGCAGCGATGGAATTTGGCCCCCAAGATAGTTGGAAGAAAGATAAAGTCCTTGAAGTCTAGGGCAAAGTTGGCAGATATCCACAGCAAGACTACCAGAGAAGCGATTATTGGTGAGATCAATCTCAAATAAAGAAGATATATTAAATGTAGTCCATGGAATTGAACCTGACATGGCATTGTCGGAAAGTCCAAATACCTGCAATGTAAAGAAGATATATTAAATGTAGTCCATGGAATTGAACCTGACATGGCATTGTCGGAAAGTCCAAATACCTGCAATGTTGATAAGTTGGCCAGGGAGGACGGGATAGTACCCGTGAAATTATTGAAGCCCAGATAAAGGATTTGGACCTTTGACAGAGTACCCAACTCTTCTGGTATTTGTCCGCTGAAAAGGTTGTTCGAAAGCGATATGCTCTGAAGCAATCGACAGTGGAACAAAGTTGGAGGTATAATTCCTTGGACTTTGTTTTCTTGTAAAATGAGTGCTTTCATGCGACTCAAACGGCCAATTTCATGTGTTAGAGGACCATGGAAGCTGTTGTTGCGCAGATCTAGTTTCACAAGGAAGGAGAGATTACCAACATAAGGAGAGATTGTTCCTTGGAGACCCATGTTGCGTAGCTCCAAAGCCCTGACCCTTTGTCTCTGTCGACTGCATGAAACCCCAACCCAGTTGCAAAAGCTGATTTTGGTGGTCCAGTTACTAGCCAAGATATTGTTGGGGTCAGTAGTGATTTCATTCCTGAATGCAAGGAGAGCCGATTGGTCTGTCAAGTTTGATGAGAAAGAAAAGGCCAAACAAATCATGCATGATTGCACTAACAGCAGTCCTAAGAGGAACTTCATATTAAATGTCTACTGGAAATGGTTTACAAAGACATGGGGAGCTTCAATTTATAGAAAAAGTTGTTGAGATTGTTCATCCCACATCGCCTGTGTTTAGCCCCACTGTGCTATATATAAAGATCCACTTCCCCTTCCTTTAACACCTAAGTTTTAAGGATGAGCTAATTGGGAGTTGGGCCTCCAAATTTCAATATGGTATCAGAGCCAGAGCAGAGCTCTAACTTTGGACTAGACGCACGGGATGCGCTCACCCTCACCTGGCGGGCAATGTGGTCCAGGGGGCGTGTTGGATTGTCCCACATCACCCGTCTCTAGCTCCTCTGGTATATAAGAGCCCTCTCTACTTCTCCTTAATACCTGGGTTTTAAGGTTACGGGCCGAATCTTAAAATGGTATCAAAGCGAGGGGTGGGCTTGTTTCTCCAGTGTGCTACGCTTCATCCAGCCACTGTGTTCCAGGAGGTGTGTTGAGATTGTTCATCCCACATCGCCTGTGTTTAGCCCCACTGTACTATATATAAAGATCCACTTCCCCTTCTTTTAACACCTGGGTTTTAAGGATGAGCTAATTAGGAGTTGGGCCTCCAAATTTCAATAAAAGTGATAGCAGTCTATCATATACATGTGTGTACATATATGTATATGCATGTACTTTTTTCATTTTAATAATAAATAATATAAGAAAATCTCACCAAAATTTTGTTAATATTAAGTAATAATTGATTTTAATTTTTTTTATTAATTACTAAAATTAATAACTTATTAAATATTAATTAGTAGGGATGATTGTACTTGAAAGAACAACGAACTCTAAATAATTGCGATAAAATTTTGTTGAATTAAGTGTTGTACTTGAAAAAACATCATTCCTCTCCTCTTGTCCAAAATTAAGTAAAATTTGGTTTTGGATTGGATGCCAAAATTCAAATAAAAATATCTCAGAAGATGTGGAAAGAAAGTGGGATTTTGATGTTTGGTTCTTTCTTTTTAGGCATATAATATATGTTTATTTAATGATTTGCCTTAAATTTTTTAGAATATCTATAAAATGGGTAAACTTCAGTAATTTGTTTTGGCAACAGAAAAAATTCCATACAAAACCTCTGCTGAAAATAGTTCAGAGAGAGAGAGAGAGGTGGGGTGGGGGAGAGCTTGAATTTCTACACACAAAAAAAGTGTAAATGTTTGCTTGGAGGGCTTCATCTTCAGTCCATTTCAGCCAAAAAAAAAAAAAACAAGAACTTGCCAGTACAGTAATTGTGAAAGGGAGATGACAGAACAATGATGGCTGCATGTGTGATTAAGACTTGAGTCAATGACCCTAACCTAACCTTTCGTGCATGTTTTCTAACCCACAGAATACTCTGTATTTCTTTTCATGGAAAAAATGACCCTAACCTAACCTTTTGTGCACGTTTTCTAACGCATAAACTACTCTATATTTCTTTTCCTGGAAAAGAGGAGTCTTCTAGTATTTCGGTGATCGGATTTTTTGATTTTCACAATTCACTTTATCAAATTTCATAAAAAATCATTCAAAAACCATGTAATAAAATGATCTCAATCATGTGAAGTCTTGAGATCAAAATTTTTTTAATAGATTTAGTATAATAAAATAATATTATATTAATTTAATAATATCATATTATATATAATATGAACATAATAAAATGTTATTAAAAAAAGTACATTATCAAAAAATCTTCCAATGGGATCAAGTACTCCATCCATTATTTCATTGTTTAAAAGTCATTGCAGCAAATATTCTCAGACTTCAAATCCTCATTTTACAAAAATAGAATTTATTATTCTCATTATTATGATGTGTTTATCTCTCTATTAAACTTTATTTGCCAAAATGCAGGATATTTTTGTTTCTAGTTGACCAAAAAATACAAATCATGAATTTATCTCAAATATTTTATTAATTTTTGAATTAGTTCCAAATATCCAAAATATTATCAATAATTCCTACATATTTTTTCAAAAATTTAAAATTATTTTTAATAATTAAAAAAAATAAAAATTAGAACTCTTGTTTTTTAATTTTTTTTAAGGCATTTAACTCTTGCTCAAAAAGCTCTCTTTATTTCAATAATTCAGCTTTAGTGTTTCTTGGTTGGAAGAAGACCTGGTTATGCCATGCACTTGCAAGATGGGACAAGAGAACTATCAATTTTCGGTGTGCAGTCAAACACTATTTTACTTCTTTTGATGGAAAATCTAACAAAGTGAGAGAGGTCTATAATATACAGACGTGTGTACATATATTTATATGCATTTATTTTTTAATTTAATAATAAATGATCTAATAAAATTTCATTAAAAATGTATTCATTTTTAAGTATTAAAATTTTTAATTGGCAAAGAGAGACGAAAGATCGCAATGCTTCATCGGCGCCGATCATGCGAGTGCGGTCGAGACACAATAAATGGCTTAGAAGCTGCCCTTCACATAGCTATATTACTTAGTTTGTTTTAATCGTTCTAAATATCTTGAATATATATTATGAATAATTTCTAAATTATTCTGAGTAATTATAAATTGAGAGTGCACTCATGTTTTTTATTTATTTTTACTCATCATTTTCATTACTCAAATTAATTTTTCTTTTTCAATTTTTTTTAACTTTTTTAAATATGTTTTTCATTTTATATATAAAAAAAAGGTAAATAACTTATATATATATATATTTTGATCAAGAAGATTTTAATGAATATTTATTTAAAAATAAAAAATAAAAGGTCAAAATTGAAATGAATTATTAACACATAAATTGAAGAGAGAAATTACACTACAGATTGAACTCAAATTTTCCTCACAAAATGTCATTAAAAATCTATTTTTAGTAATATTTTGAGAAAATAGCACTAAAACTACATAATAACTACAATTACTCAATTACCAATAGAAAAAAAAAAAAACTACAATTACCCAAGTGACAGTGTTTATCATATATTTTTGATTGTCATGTGAGAAAATTTCTTTAGTATGTTTGTTGCATAATGAAATAGACTAAAGAAATGAAGCGACCATGGCCTATACTTCTCTTTCTTTCTTCCATACACTCTTCCTCTACTTATTCTTTCTTCGTTTTCCTTTTTTCAAGTGAGATTTGAATCTAAGCATCCATCATCAGCCCCTCCCTTTACTGCCAAAGCCGGTACCCAGTGTTTGGCATTTTAATTCCCAGGCGCTGAGAATTTGACAACCATGTAAGCAATCAATCTGCATGGGATTTACTAACTTATTAATAGATAGACAGGGATCTAATCCATTGAGATATGATCCTTATCAACTTTTTTTCATTAAACAAGTTGGTTAATAATTTAGACTCTCTTGTAATAACTACTCATGTATATAAGATAACGAGTAATTAATGGAGATATGATAACGAGTAATTAATCGTAACTTAAATTGATATGTCATCTGAGCTACTTTAAGTTTACTAATGGAGATATGCTTACAAACCAACCATTTTGTTTGTCTGTTATGGCCTTGCCTTTTTAATTTATACTGGGATCAGGATGAGGGTCTTATTCCTTATCTTCTTGTAATCTCAGGAAATTTTCTAAGAGATAGCAGTTACAAAATCATAATGAATTTGTTTTTATCATTTATTCGCGTTTCACGATGTGTTAATTAATAAAGAAGATGAAATAAAAAAATTCCGTTGATGATAGTGAAGGTAATAAATTATCTGCATCAATTTAAGAGATTTATTTTTTGGGTGAATAATCCTCATTATAAATATTGAATTTGATTTTATCAATTATTTGCGTTTCACGATGTGTTAATTAATGAAGAAGATGAAATAAAAAATCCCATTGACGATAGTGATGAGCATGAAACTTTATTAACTACGTTCAATGAATTAAGACGAGATGTCAATGAATGATTTGGTGATATATGTGACATAACTTTTACACAATGAGACAACTGAAAATAGACTTCATCCGACGACTCTATAAGTCTTTGGTACATATGTAGTAGGTTTTTTGGCTGTGTTTGAATGAACAGTTTCATTATCAGTTTTAGATTTTTTATATTTTAAACAAATTTTTGAGATAATTAAGTATTTATATAGACTTCTCAAAATACTTATTTAAACACTTTCAAGACTAAAACAGACATTTTAAAAAAAATATCAATAAATAATTTTTTCTTAAAAGCCTATTTTCACCATCCAATCAAACGAGTACTTTGGCTGCATCGTAAAATTTGGGATAGAAAAGCAGATTCTCTTGGCCTTTCTTTGACTGAAGTCTCAACCATACAATTAGATATCAACACTAGAAAGAGACGAAAAGATGTCGGAAGATAGAGTTGGAGGATTTTTGGATCAATTACCTTCCATAGAAAAGCAGATTCTCTTGGCCTTTCTTTGACTGAAGTCTCAACCATAAAATTATATATCAACACTCAGAAAGAGACGAAAAGATATTGGAAGATAGAATTGGAGGATTTTTGGATCGATTACCTTCCATGATAGAAAAAGAATTAGATTTCTTGAATATTCTCTCTTTTTAAGGACTTTTTTGTCATTTTGGGCTGGCCTCAAGTCTGAACGTGTTGTTTTGAAATTGCAATAATGTTGGTGATCCTACGGACAATATTTTGTGACCCAAATGATCAATGGCTCTATCTCATTTGGGTATAGAAATTTGAGTATAAGAATATGGATCATAAAACATTACTCAGGATCTCATCTCTTTTATACAAGTGAGATCCACATGTTTGGTGAACTAAAAAAAGTGAATAATGGATCCTATTTATTTAGGATAATGGTGGTACAAAAGAGGTGAAATTTTTAGCATTGTTCTTTGAATTTGTGACTGAAGTAGATTAAAAGCATATATAACTTGGTTTTTGAAATAAAAAAATAAAAATGTATATTATATGGATAATTATCGGTAACATTAATTTTTAAGCCATAAAAAGGGAGATTATAAGCTTTCTTATGACTAAAATTACATATAATTAATAGATACTTTTTGTTTTTTCTAATTCTGGTAAGTAGGAATTATGGAGAAACTTAATAATTAGTAATTTTGAATTTCTCAAAATTATTAGTAATTTGAGAGTTTTGCTTTCCATTTATTAAATGTGGTCATTCGATCCACTGTCTACCCTTTCCACAGCGGAAAAGAAAAACCAAAAAATCCAACAAGCGATGCCTACTGTGGAAGACTTGGTATACCAATACACGAAACTAGGGGTTGCACCCATGAGAAACTTTGTGAAACTATTGTAACTTATAATTGCTGGTGTAGTTCTGTGGATTATGAAGCTAGTGAATGGTGAAATGCTTGTTGAACATGATTGTTTTGTAAGCATGTTTTCATTAGGAGACTTAAAGTAAGCTGACATGACACATCAGTGTTTTTATTTTTATTTTTATATTTATATTAATTTTATAGTAATATATATTTTATATGTCAAAATTATGAGTAATTGAATTAAGGTTAACTTCTCATTATTTTAACTACACAGTGGTTGTCACAAAAGAGTTTAAATTATTAACTAATATTTTTGATAGGAAGAGGTTGATAAGGATCACATCTTTATGGATTAGGCCCCTGTTTATTTATTAATAAGTTTGTGACTTTCATTATGTTGCAAACACTTTGTAACACATAGAGTAGGTGGTAAATTCTCATTCATGTTTCACCATACAGAGTAGTGTGAGGGTGGTGCAAATTGTTTGTGATTAATTCAAGACACTGTGAATCAATGGTGGGTCCAGGAATTATAGTAGGGGGCGAAATTGCTGGTATTGAAATTTAGAAAGATTCATATGAATATATATAAATTTTTTTGATAGGTGTGTGGGAGTCTTATTTTGTTAAAATATTATAAGAAAATTAGTGGTAAAAAATACAATATTAAAATTTTTGGGATATCTCCGAATCTGCCTCTACTAAAAACTGCATAGAAAGCACACGTCTCAATCTGAGATTCCCTGAGTTTTCAGTTTATCTCTGGAAGCCAATCTTTGGATGTTGGCCATTCATAGGATGAAAGAGGATTTACGGATGGCTTGTTTGAACCAGAAAAGGTGAAACCAGTCCACAATTGGATTACGACTTCCAATTACATCCCAAGTTGTTTTAGAGGAGAAGGTTCCACTTTCTTTAAATATCCATCTAGTGTTATTAGCAAAGGAGGGGCAATGAATGAGATCTATATGAATATAGTTTTTAAACTTGCTAGGGCAGCTCGGAGGAGCAATGAGGCATTTTCTAATTAATATTATTGATTATGTGGGAGACCTTACCAAAAAAATTCATTAATAAAATCTCACCCGGTAGTATCATGTTTAGATTGGAATATTTCTATTGAATTCATGTGGATCCCACATAAATACTAAAATCTAAGTGGAAGTCTCACATTGAGACTTTCCCACTTAACTTTTTTGCTGAGACCTTGGTGTTGTTGGAACTAGAGCATTCAAAAATTATGGAATTCCCAAAGCAAAGAATAACATGATACATGAGATTAGGGATGGCAATGAGACGGGCGGGGACCACTTTTCCAACTCTGTCCTACGAAAAAAAGTTTCTCCCCAAACCCGTTTAAATCCCATGATAAGTGGGGGCGGGTCTCTATCGGGGTTCCTATTTATTTTTAGAATTTTATTTATTTACTTATTTTATTAAATTAATTATAATTAATATATTTTAAACAAAACTTTGTGTTAAAAATAAAAAATATGCATATTAGAATGACATTATTTTCTTTTTCAAGCATATAACTCTATCAAGTTTGCATAAACTTTTAATGGGTGATTAAAAAATATCATTATAAATAATGATTATGTAACACAAACTCATTTATTATTTTGTCCTGTATAATCGAGGCGGAATGGGGAGGGGCAGCGTGGGGTGAAAAAAACTTTCTCAAAATCTGTCTCATTAGGGACAGAATTGACAAATTTTCAATAGATCCGATTAAATTGCCATCCCTACATGAGATGCCAATAGTTTGCCAGAGGAATGTAGCACAGCCATTACCTATGGTCTTCATAATGAATTTCCTTACTAGAGATCTAATGTTAAGAAGGTTCCTCCATTTCCAGCCGTAATTAGTTGCGGTTGAGGTGATCCAAAAAACTTGGAGGGCTTCATCTTCAGTCCATTTCAGCCAAAAAAAACAACTTTCCAGTACAGTAATTGTGAAAGGGGAATGACAGAATAATGATGGCTGCATGTGTGGTTGAGACTTGAGTCAATGACCCTAACCTAACCTTTTGTGCATGTTTTTCTAACCCATAGACTACTCTGTATTTCTTTTTATGAAAAAGATGAGTCTTTTGGTAAAGTCGCCTGTGTAATAATACATACGTGTGTTACACGGATTAATAAAGTTGTATAAATTCTAGATTTGCGACTCTTCTTATCAAATTCTATAAAAATTTATTTAAAAACTTGTAAAGTCTTGAGATCAAAAAAAAAAAATTCAATAAATTTAGTATAGTGAAATCACGTTATATTCATCTAACGATATCCTATTATGCATAATATGAACATAATATATATAATAAAATATTATTAAAAAAAAAGCAGATTAACACGTTACACACCATACTCACTCAAAAAACCTTCCATGGGATCAAGTCCTCCATCCATTATTTCATTGTTTAAAAGTCATTGCAGCAAATATTCTCAGACTTCAAATCCTCACTTTATGAACATAGAATTTATTATTCTCATTATTATGATGCGTCTATCTCTCTATTAAACTTTATTTGCCAAAATGCATGATATTTTTGTTTCCAGTTGACGAAAAAATCGGCACCAATCACGCGAGTGCGGTCGAGACACAATGAATGGCTTAGAAGCTGCCCTCCACATAGCTATATTACTTCAGAGTTTGCTTTAATCATCCTAAATATCTTGAATATATATTATGAATAATTTTTACATATTTTCTAAAAAAAATTAAATTATTCTGAGTAATTATAAATTGAGAGTGTGTCACACCCCGAATTTCGGCAAACCCGAGGCGCGACTGACGAGACAGAAAATAAAATAAATAAAAGGGCAAGGTAAATAAATCCACTAAACATGAGTCCATTCCCATCAATACATAAGATAACATGAATAGGTCATTCAGGCTTAAGCCCTTACATTACAAACCATAGGTCCTACGGACCAAAAATACATCACATGCTCCACCCTATCAGAGTATCATGAGTCTCAAGTAGCTGGAGGGTCCTCATCTGAAAAATGTTGCCCATGAATGGGTCAGCTCAACTGCTGGTATGATGAAGTGCTAATGCCAGAAATAAAGCTAAGGCGTGACATGTGCAAAGTGTACATTTATTTCTAAATGACATTCAAGCATCGCAGTAATATATATGAATGGTATGCGTGACACACCCATGCACAACTCTATGTCACACCCATGTCTCATTTACGGGTACTCCCCGATGGGCACAGAGTACCAATGCAATGGCCAATTTTGAGTTTTTCACCACAAGATCTACACCCTCATAATGCAAAGCACCATGTGCTTACCCACGCCATGTTCTCAAAGGATTCATCATATGCCAATATGCCAATGCAGTGTTAATGAAACATGGATCTCAATAATATAGCATACTCGGACAATAACAAATAAATCATCAATCAGTTTCATATACATGCATATCTCATGTGTTCATATATCATAATTCATGTTCTTCACTTTACTAAACTTGCAAGTAACACATAAACATGTGAACAATCAATTCCAAGTTATCAAGTAAACACATTACAGATAAACACATAAAGCATTCCAGTCATTCACAAATATTCCTAACTTAACTTCATTTCTAACATTAGCAAAACACCATACCTGATGGGTTGGTATCAACCCTAGAAGATCGTGCACTATATGTAACTGAACCGGCAAATGAAAATACAGGAGATCAGATCGCCCCCTCCTGTCCTGTCAGTGTCCCTAAAAGCATAAATTACAACTCAGTCTATTGTCATTTGAATTTATGCTATTCATCAAATTTTATGTCTTTAATTCATAGGTTTCTATTCTGCTAAATTAAACTCTACCATTGGTTCTAGGACGTTGAAGAAAATAAGTTTAGGTTCTCGTAGAACTCAATTCGGACACCGGGTTCAAAAGGGCAAAACAGTCATTTTACACTTTTCACGGGTCCTTACATTTCGTGACCTCTTTTCACAAATCGGACTCCACGGTTGAGTCTAGAATGTTCGAGATAATAAAGTTTCACTATTTATTTACCTAATTCGGAGTTCGTTTGACTGTACTTCAATTCAGGAGTATTTTGGTAATTTTAAAGGTTACTACGGGTCTTTTATTTTTCGGGACCCCGTCTCATAAAACGGACTTCACCATTGGTTTCAGAATGGTCGAGATAGTCAAAATACACTAATGACTTGTCCCATTTGGACTCCGGGATATTTTTGAATATTTAATTAATTAAATAATTAAATAATTAATTTAATTAATATTTTATTAATAATTTAATCAGGTGGGTCAAAATGTAATTTCCAACAGTTAGGGGGGTCAGTTTGTAATTTCTGAAAGTTCTGGGTCAAGGTTCAATTTCCAAAAGGTTCAAGGTCAAATTGTAACTAATTAAATTTACTATTCTCAATCAGGTTAACCAAACAAGGACTTATCCAGAACAGGGATAGGATATCCCTGTTCCTATTCCAATTTAAATCTTTTTAATTTCTTATACTTGCAACCAAACGGACCCAATCCCTTTTTAATTTAAAGCATCAACGTGACACGTGGCAGGGGCGGTTCAGCCTCGCCCGAACCGGACCCGACCCGAATAGTGCCCCTTTCTTCCTTGTTTTTTCGGCGATGAACCAGTAGGGTTCCGGCGCCTTCTCCGGCGCCGGCGACCGTTTTCCGGCGACTTTTTAAGGTTTTTAAAATGTCATTTTCTTCCATTCTTTTAGAGGGTTCCATTCCTATGGTTGGTTTTTGGTTTGGCCCTTTAGATCTTCACGAAATAGCCCCAAACCGTAGCTCCGGCCAAGTTTTATTTTTCATATTCGTGACAGTATACTCACTGTTCTAATTCCAAACTAGTTCAACTAAGTTTCTACACTACACAGAAACTCTTCCCCATCATTTGTTTCAAGGTTTACACATAAAATAATAGGGTTCCAATTATTCTCTAACAACCTGCAACTTTGAATTTCTAACTGATTTCTCAACATTTTTCAATCGTTCTTCTTGTAAAATAATTCACATTTCATACACTACAAAGCCCTAAGCTCAAAGCAATTAGTCATGCAAAGAAATGAGAAATCAAAACCGAAACCACTCACCTTTGTTGGCTGATTTTCTCAGTGCCGAGCCTTCTTTCTCTCTCTCTGCATCGAGCCCACACCTTCTGACTCTCTCTCCTGCCCCATGCAACAATGCAGCTTTGCATTTAATGCTTAGCTTGCATTGTTGGTTTTCCTCCAATATATATATATATATATATATATATATATATATATATATATACACACACATACACACATCATATCACACCCACTTGCTCACTCCCCCCCTCAGCCGACCTGGCTAGCTCACACACACACAGTACTTACACACTTGCTGGCATGCACCTACACATTGCACAAAATCTGATCCCCCCACATATATATATATATATATATATTACACGTATATAATACGCACATTATTTTCTCTTAATAATAATAATAATAATAATAATAATAATAATAATAATAATAATAACTCTAATAATAACATAAATAACCACAAAAATTTATATATTTAAAAAAAAAAATTTCGAGTTATTACATCCTTCCCTCCTTACAAAAATTTCGTCCCGAAATTTAAAATAACATAAAAATAAAAGAAAATACATCACTGATCAAACAACTCGGGGTACCTAACTCGAACCTCGGCCTCACGCTCCCAAGTAACCTCCTCAACCCCATGTTGGTTCCAACGAACCTTGACCAAAGGGATGGCCCTGCCTCGCAAAACCTGGTCTCTCGAGTCTAATGTCTCTACGGGTCTCTGGTCATAAAAAGTGTTGCCCTCTAGCTGAAGATCCACCCAATCTAATACATGGAGGGGTCAGGCTGGTACTTCCTCAGCATCGACACATGAAAGACATCATGAACTCCAGATAGCTGCGGTGGTAATGCCAGCTTATAAGCCAGCTCGTCAACCCTCCCAAGAATCTCAAAGGGGTCTATAAATCGTGGTGACGGCTTCCCACCGCGCCTAAATCTCCTCAAACCTCGTCGGGGGGGATATCTGGAGGAACACATGGTCCCCCACCTCAAATGACAAGGGTCGTCGTCTCCTATCTGCATAACTCCTCTAGCGACTTTGGGCTGTCAACAGGCGCTGCCTGATCACTTGTATCTTGTCTGTGGTCTCATGGGCTATATCGGATCTCAAAACAATTGTCTCCCCTACCCCAGTCCAATACACCGGTGAACGACACGGCCTACCGTATAACGCTTCGAATGGGGCCATCTCAATATTGGACTGCTAGCTACGATTGTAGGCAAACTCTACTAAAGCAAGGTGATCCTCCCAGCTACCTCTAAAGTCGATGACACAGGCCCTAAGCATATCCTTCAAGATCTGAATAGTGCGCTCTGACTGACCATCAGTCTGAGGATGAAAGGTAGTACTAAACTTAGCTGAGTCCCTAAGGCGGTCTGGAGGTTCTGCCAAAACCGTGCAGTAAAATGTGGGTCCCTATCTAAAACAATGGATAAGCAAATTCCATGTAGTCGTACTATCTCTCGACATAGTAATAAAAGATCAATGCAAAATGCATTGTAACATGTAGGCGTACAGCCTTACCTATGGATCGCTCACCTCAATAATTTAACACAATAAAAAGTAAAGGAAACTTCTCACTGTTCACAAGGATACCCTAAGGTCTCTCACACATGTGATGTCATCTAACCCACTTCAAATCAATCCATGAAATCACCTAGTGATTTATCCCAATGACGTAAATACACATTATCTGTACCACAATGCAATCTACCATCCAGTATTTTCTAAGTACCCTAATTACTCACAAGACATCAACAGTACGATCTAAAATTAAAGCTATCATCTCCCACCTTAGTCTATATATAACCGAGACTAAGTGTTATGTACTGATGAGGACTAGTCTATCCATTTCATGTACACATACATTGATTGGGTATACAATGTAGACAGTGTAGTTTATGTACTCTAATCATGAAACTTAAGTCAATATACCAAGGTTCAGAAGAATAAAACACTAGTGATACTCTTCATCAA
Organism: Nyssa sinensis; assembly: GCA_008638375.1. Classification (NCBI taxonomy): domain Eukaryota; kingdom Viridiplantae; phylum Streptophyta; class Magnoliopsida; order Cornales; family Nyssaceae; genus Nyssa; species Nyssa sinensis. Next base: position 13,725,773 of record CM018040.1, read on the forward strand.
TTTCCCTTACGAACGTATATCAATTTTCACACACATGTATTAACGCACACATACAAACACGTTTAAGCATTCTCTTATACATGCATTAATAACAACCAGTCTGTATAAAAAAAAAAAATAATAAAGTCATACTCGCAGCACTATAACGATCACTAAACTACCATGCTTATACAGAGTAAACATACAACATTCAATAGCTAACACGTAGCTTATCACATCAGCTCTCAGTATAAAATTTCATTCTAGGAATACACACACACATAAATAGGTACATAATCCGTTGTACAGGTAACCAGGCATATTCTCAACCTTACTGATATTCAGGCTCACAGCCTATCTCACAGACAACAAGTATACAGTCTACCATTTAGCATCATTCGTTATACGGTATAAAGGCAAGCATTAAATCCTAGATCATCAATAACCAAGTACACCATACATGGTACAATTTCACAAACTAAGATAATAAGCACTCATCGAATCATGGTATCCAAACCAATCCCAATTCAACTTAAAGTCTAACCCCTCTTAACCCACAATAAAGTCAATCTAGAAAGGATCTACGGACATCCCATGAAAAAAAAAAAAAAAAACATCTCCTTCAGGAGTACACACTGTCTCTCTTCCCCTGTAGCAGCCTATACTCGTCTAAAGTGTAATTAACCGATCTATCTCCAACATAATACCAATACTAGACGCATTAAATAAGATGAAGAATCCAATTAAGACATGCGGTCAGCTACCTCTATCGAGTAATCTCTACAGATTCTCGTCAGCATCACTCTACCCCTAACATCATGTCAACATAGTAAATATGAACGAAAGAGATGCACTATGGTCCATCAATATGCCAGTCCATAAACTAAACACAAAAAAAAAAAAAAAAAAAAAAAAAAAAAAAAAATTGTACCTTAAGGCTCTGAAGGTCCAAAAGAATATGTGACTCTAGGCTGGCTACTGCATAACGCCACTCTGAGTGGTCTCGTCCTGCCTACCACCCCTCTCACTGAGAGTCCTGGCACTCAATACTGTAGGTGCATGCTGAAAATACGGTGTCGGAGGTCCCTGACCCAATAGTGGCCGTGGAAGAGGCACTTGGGTACACTGCTGGTAATGTGGCTCCTCTAAGTCTTGGGAAATCGGCCTCTGAGAACAATTGGCCCTGACATGGCCAGCCTGGTGGCATACAAAACAAAGTCGTGGAGTCCCCTGTCCTTGACCCTGTGCTGGTGATGGAAATGACTCCTAACTAGACTCGATCCTCTGTCTCAGGCTGGGATCCCTCAAAGGACAAGTGGCCATCTTATGGCCAGGCTGTCTACAACAAAAACAAGTAATGGTCCCTTGGGATGTGGATGTGGATGTGGAAGAAGCACCAGTCCGGAACCTCTTCGGTGGTCTCCTGCTAGTGCGAGTCTGGGCGGGTATAGATATATGTGCAGAAGTAGCACGAGCTCGAGACCTCTTCGATGGTCTCTTACCAGTGTATATCGGGGTAGACCTAGGGATCTGTGCTGGAGTCGCCTCGCTCTGGGTCTGGGGCTCTCGAACTCCTCTAAGCTCAGCCAACTCTCTCTCAGCCCTGACAGCTCTCGCCACTACCTCCTGTATAGTGTGAAGGCATTCCCGCATAATGGTCGCTATGTCCCCAGAACCACTAGTCTGCCCTACCTCCACTGGAGTGGGTGTAAAAGTGACGGCCTCCTCAGCTGTACCATCTGTAGAAGCAGCAGTTCGGGGCCAACTATGCCACGGTGGTGCAGTGGTCATAGGCTCATCGTGTCCAGGTGGTATAGGTCTGGGAGTAGCTTGTCTCGGTGGCATGTCTACAAGTTCAAAGAAAAAAAAAATTAATACCCCATTTTTAGACACTTGTGTTAAAAGAACATTAAGTAGGTACCTGTCAACACTTCACCATTTTGAAGTAACAACCACAATATTTCGTGACACACTTGCCTAATCACTACCTACATAACTAATGTCAATCACCACCACCCGTTGGTTATACTAAACAATTTACACCGAGTTCTAACATAACCCTCTACTAAGAAGGATTTTATCTCAACAATGTAACACACGCATACTTAAACATTTGAACACTAGCAAGGTTTAACTCCCAGTGAATACTATCCAAATAATACATCTCTCCACAACCAGGGTTTAACACAAGAACATCTTTAAAAATCTAAAGAGACACACTCTAAGTATCCATCTATATACAAAAGGGCTCCACAAGTCCAAATCCTTATTCTAGCATTTTAAGGTTTGATGTGCCTTTTATTATCTCTTACTTTTATAGCTAGGTGATAACCCTTCATGAATCACAGCTCCTTTCATTACTGGCTGATGGGGCGCCATCCATCAACCGTAACTCAAGACCTGAGACCAATCCAGTCTGTATAAATATCATAGTCATAGTACTATAATCCATGAAAAATTGGTTACTAACCTAGCACACTCATCCAAAATCCACAAACAACGGTCAACCAGGTAAACAACTAGGTTCACAACCTGTCTCCTAAGTAACTAGGCATAATGTCTATCGCGTAGATAACTAAGTGTACAACCTACACTTCAAATAACTAGGCACACCGTCTATCCCATAAAGTATACGGTCTATTACATAGACACGAGTTTCTAATCTTAGTCAACCACTACCACAAAAAACAAAATTCACATGCTTCCTATCTTATCGGGAAATCAAATATAGTGCACTCTCGTGCACACCAATGCAACATGTGTTCATAAAATATCTTAGATAAAAGTTCGATCATGTTCTTATCAGCGACTAAGGAGTACGTATAGCATGTCATAATGTACACTTAACAAATTCTCACACATTATACATGTCATGCATCTTACCACATTAAATCACATAATCATGCATCATAACATATCATCAATTAACACGTAATCACAACAAGTCATGCTTCAAGTGTATAAAATCATATAGCACACAAGATCCTATCTCATGCTGCTAAAGGTTCACACTATGTCTCACTCTTTTCTCTAGGGTCTCATGGTGTTGAACAACACCCACAGTCTCTAGGTATTCGAACCTATGCTCTGATACCACGTTGTCACGCCCCAAATTTCGGCAAACCCGAGGCGCGACTGACGAGACAGAAAATAAAATAAATAAAAGGACAAGGTAAATAAATCCACTAAACATGAGTCCATTCCCATCAATACATAAGATAACATGACTAGGTCATTCGGGCTTAAGCCCTTACATTACAAACCATAGGTCCCACGGACCAAAAATACATCACATGCTCCACCCTATCAGAGTATCATGAGTCTCAAGTAGCTGGAGGGTCCTAATCTGAAAAATGTTGCCCATGAATGGGTCAGCTCAACTACTGGTATGATGAAGTGCTAATGCCAAAAATAAAGCTAAGGCGTGGCATGTGCAAAGTGTACATTTATTTCTAAATGACATTCAAGCATCGCAGTAATATATATGAATGGTATGCGTGACACACCCATGCACAACTCTATGTCACACCCATGTCTCATTTACGGGTACTCCCCGATGGGCACAGAGTACCAATGCAATGGCCAATTTTGGGTTTTTCACCACAGGATCTACACCCTCATAATGCAAAGCACCATGTGCTTACCCACGCCATGTTCTCAAAGGATTCATCATATGCCAATATGCCAATGCAGTGTTAATGAAACATGGATCTCAATAATATAGCATACTCGGACAATAACAAATAAATCATCAATCAGTTTCATATACATGCATATCTCATGTGTTCATATATCATAATTCATGTTCTTCACTTTACTAAACTTGCAAGTAACACATAAACATGTGAACAATCAATTCCAAGTTATCAAGTAAACACATTACAGATAAACACATAAAGCATTCCAGTCATTCACAAATATTCCTAACTTAACTTCATTTCTAACATTAGCAAAACACCACACCTGATGGGTTGGTATCAACCCTAGAAGATCGTGCACTATATGTAACTGAACCGGCAAATGAAAATGCAGGAGATCAGATCGCCCCCTCCTGTCCTGTCAGTGTCCCTAAAAGCATAAATTACAACTCAGTCTATTGTCATTTGAATTTATGCTGTTCATCAAATTTTATGTCTTTAATTCATAGGTTTCTATTCTGCTAAATTAAACTCTACCATTGGTTCTAGGACGTTGAAGAAAATAAGTTTAGGTTCTCGTAGAACTCAATTCGGACACCGGGTTCAAAAGGGCAAAACAGTCATTTTACACTTTTCACGGGTCCTTACATTTCGTGACCTCTTTTCACAAATCGGACTCCACGGTTGAGTCCGGAATGTTCGAGATAATAAAGTTTCACTATTTATTTACCTAATTCGGAGTTGGTTTGACTGTACTTCAATTCAGGGGTATTTTGGTAATTTTAAAGGTTACTACGGGTCTTTTATTTTTTGGGACCCCGTCTCGTAAAATGGACTTCACCATTGGTTTCAGAATGGTCGAGATAGGCAAAATACACTAATGACTTGTCCCATTTGGACTTCGGGATATTTTTGAATATTTAATTAATTAAATAATTAATTAATTAATTTAATTAATATTTTATTAATAATTGAATCAGGTGGGTCAAAATGTAATTTCCAACAGTTAGGGGGGTCAGTTTGTAATTTCTGAAAGTTCTGGGTCAAGGTTCAATTTTCAAAAGGTTCAAGGTCAAATTGTAATTAATTAAATTTACTATTCTCAATCAGGTTAACCAAACAAAGACTTATCCAGAACAGGGATAGGATATTCCTGTTCCTATTCCAATTTAAATCTTTTTAGTTTCTTATACTTGCAACCAAACGGACCCAATCCCTTTTTAATTTAAAACACCAACGCGACACGTGGCAGGGGCGGTTCAGCCCCGCCCGAACCAGACCCGACCCGGACCCGAGACCCGACCCGAACAGTGCCCCTTTCTTCCTCGTTTTTCCGGCGATGAACCAGTAGGGTTCCGGCGCCTTCTCCGGCGCCGGCGACCGTTTTCCGGCGACTTTTTAAGGTTTTTAAAATGCCATTTTCTTCCATTCTTTTAGAGGGTTCCATTCCTATGGTTGGTTTTTGGTTTGGCCCTTTAGATCTTCACGAAATAGCCCCAAACCGTAGCTCCGGCCAAGTTTTATTTTTCATATTCGTGACAGTATACTCACTGTTCTAATTCCAAACTAGTTCAACTAAGTTTCTGCACTACACAGAAACTCTTCCCCATAATTTGTTTCAAGGTTTACACATAAAATAATAGGGTTCCAATTATTCTCTAACAACCTGCAACTTTGAATTTCTAACTGATTTCTCAACATTTTTCAATCGTTCTTCTTGTAAAATAATTCACATTTCATACACTACAAAGCCCTAAGCTCAAAGCAATTAGTCATGCAAAGAAATGAGAAATCAAAACCGAAACCACTCACCTTTGTTGGCTGATTTTCTCAGTGCCGAGCCTTCTTTCTCTCTTTTGCTCCACCTCTGGTTTAAGCTCCCAAGTCCCTCATTTTCTCTCTTTCTCTCTAATTTTATTTCAACTTCATGCAGTGTATACATATACACATGTATACACCATTTGACGGTTCCTTCTCTCTCTACTCTTTCTCTCTCTCTCTCTCTGCATCCAGCCCACACCTTCTAACTCTCTCTCCTGCCCCATGCAACAATGCAGCTTTGCATTTAATGCTTAGCTTGCATTGTTGGTTTTCCTCCAATATATATATATATATATATATATATATATATATATATATATATATACACACACATCATATCACACCCACTTGCTCACTCCCCCCCTCAGCCGACCTGGCTAGCTCACACACACACAGTACTTACACACTTGCTGGCATGCACCTACACATTGCACAAAATCTGATCCCTCCACACATATATATATATATATATATATATTACACGTATATAATACGCACATTATTTTCTCTTAATAATAATAATAATAATAATAATAATAATAATAACTCTAATAATAACATAAATAACCACAAAAATTTATATATTTAAAAAAAAAAATTTTCGGGTTATTACAGAGTGCATCATGTTTTTTATTTATTTTTACTCATCGTTTTCATTACTCAAATTAATTTTTCTTTATCAATATTTTTTAACTTTTTTAACTATGTTTTTCATTTTATATATAAAAAAAAGGTAAATAACTTATATATTTTTTTATCAAAAAAATTTTAATAAATATTTATTTAAAAATAAAAAATAACAGGTCAAAATTGAAAAAAAAATGCAAAAAGTAAAAGGGGTACATTTTTATTTTAAAAAAAATAAAAATAAAAATAAACTGAATGAGAGATATTTGTAGTTTATCAATAAAAATAGAAAAAGATTGTTATTTCAAAAATATTAGGAAAAATCTTTGTAATTTTTAAAAACCTTAGAAAAAATTAGTTTAATTTATCATTCATTTTATATATACACACACACACACACACATATATATATATATATTTATTGTTTATATTTTGTTGCGTTTTATCAAATAAACTGTTTCCTGGCTTTTCAACCGGACTGTCCTTTAATTCTGTTTTAATTAGAATCTGCTCTCTGATTTTTTGACAAACAAGACTGATTTTGGAAAGTTTGTTTTAGACAAACAATTTTCGGAATAATTCTACCCAGTTATACTTCTCTAGTAACATATTCTTACATGTTGAATTTGAGATATTCATTACATCCTTGATGATACGAAAATAATGACTTCAACTTTTAACGTATTGCCATCGAGGTACTTAGTTTTTTTTTTTTTTGTAGAAATCATTTCAATTTCAAACCTAATTTCTTGACAAGTACCACAAGAGTATACTTAGATAGAATTAACAACGGTTAACCATTTCATTAAAATTAAAGTGTCTAATATTTTTTGAGAAGGGGAGTGAGACTTTGAAACCCATAATCTCCTCTTAACTAGACTAATCCCAATTAGTTGACTTTTGAAATAAATTATTAACACATAAATTGAAGAGAGAAATTAGACAACAGATTGAACTCAAATTTTCCTCACAAAATGTCATTAAAAATCTATTTTTAGTAATATTTTGAGAAAATAGCACTAAAACTACATAATAACTACAATTACTCAATTACCAAAAGAAAAAAAAAAACTACAATTACCCAAGTGACAGTGTTTATCATATATTTTTGATTGTCATGGGAGAAAATTTCTTTAATATGTTTGTTGCATAATGAAATAGACTAAAGAAATGAAGCAACCATGGCCTATACTTCTTTTTCTTTCTTCCATACACTCTTCCTCTACTTATTCTTTCTTCGTTTTCCTTTTTTCAAGTGAGATTTGAATCTAAGCATCCATCATCGGCCCCTCCCTTTACTGCCAAAGCCGATACCAAGTGAGATACGATCCTTAGCAACTTTTTTTTATTAAAGATAACGAGTAGTTAATAATTTAGACTCTCTTGTAATAACTACTTGTGTAGATAAGATAACGAGAAATTTAAATTGATGTGTCATGTGAGCCACTTTAAGTCTCCTAAGGATCTTTTTCTTTGTCTTCATGTATGTTATGGGCAATTCTCTCCATTTATAGATTTGGAGGTTTTTTGTGGGAGGATTCTTACAATTTTTTTTTGTTTAGTTCCTTCCTTGGTTGGCTGTAGTCTTCGGGCTTTTCTTTCATTAATATATTTCTATCGTTTCCTTTTAAAAAAAAACCGTTTCACCATTCACTAGCTTCATAATCCACACAACTACACCCCCAATTATAAGTTACAATAGTTTCACAAAGTTTACCGTGGGTGCAACCCCTAATATCGTCTATGGGTATACCAAATCCTCCATAGTAGGCATTGCTTGTTGGATTTTTCCCTTTTTCTTTTCCGTTGTGGATAGGGTAGACAGTGGATCCAATGACCACATTTATTTAATGGAAAGCAAATGGACATTAATTATTATGAGAGAGGTCTATATTGTTATATTTCACTCTCTGATCAAGGATGGAATTTATTCGAGAGAAGGGACAAATTTTGTTCTTGATGTTCAATGATAAATTTTAAAAATAAAGAAGTAACAAAGATTTAATATTATTAGATAATTTTTTTGATAAATAATTAAATTTATTAATATAATAAGAGTAAAGTATAAAAATCTTTAAATTAAAATGGGAGTAAAGTGTGAAAAATTTTATATTCAGGGGTCAAGAACATTAATTAGAAAAAAATATTGAAATATTTTTAAAAAAGATTAAGAAAAATTTTAAAAAAAAAATTGAGGAGGTCAACTACCCCCTAAGCCCTAAGTAGCTTTGCTCTGTCTGTAATAACTAATAATATTGAGAAATTCAAAATCACTAAATATTAAATTTCTCCACAATTCATAGTTACAAGAATTAGAAAACAAAAAAACAGAAAAAATCTTCACCATAATTTTTATTATTAATATTTTTAACAAATATACAATTTTTAACGTAAAAATAAGACACGCATATATAATTTCAACAGTTATAATTTTTCATATATAATATCTATTTTATGTAATTTTAGTCATAAGAAAGCTCATAATCTTCCTTTTTATCACTTAAAAATTAATGTTACCGATAATTATTCATATAATATACATGTTTATTTTTTATTTGAAAAACCTACTTATATATGCAACGCTTTTAATCTATTCAAAGAGTAATGTTTGGAATTCCACTTTTTTTGTACCACCTTTATCCCATCATCTCATATGAGTAGGACTCGTTATTCATTTTTTTTAATTCACCAAACATGTGAATCTCCACTTATATAAAAGAGGTGGGATAAAAGTGATACAAAAGAGATGACATCTTGAGTAGTATTTTATGGCTCAAATTCTTACACACAAATAAGAGAGTATTATTAATTATTATCGCATTAGCTATTTTTTAAAAAAATATTTCATCAAATCAATGACTCTCTCTCTCTCATTTGGGCAACAAGATATTGGCCGCGGGATCCCTAGTATTATTGCAAACTCAAAATAACATGTTGAGACATGAAGCAAGCCCAAAATGACAAAAAGTCCTTCAAAAAGAGACTATAATCAGTGATATTAACTTTTCGTCTCTTCTAGTAATAATTATTCAATCATCCCTTTTGAAAGATTAAATGAGTAATCATATCAGCATAGGATAATATTCATACACATAATATATCATTTAATTATTAGAATCATTGTAACAGAACTATTGAATAATTCCTGTGAGGAGTCATGGTAGTGGGTTGTTACACTAGTCTCTCCGAAATTTAGATCACATGAATGAGTCCAAATGTCCTGTCCCATTACCAAAAAAAAAAAAAATTTCTCCTCTTCCTAACTCTTGAGTGTTGATATATAATTGTATGGTCAAGAATTTAGCGGAAGAAAGGCCAATAAAATGTTCTTTTCTGTCCCAAATTTTACGATGCAGCCAAAGTTTGCTCCAAATGTACCAAAGAGTTATAAAATCTACGGAAGAAGTCTTCCTTCAATTGTCTCATTGTGGAAAAGCTGTCACATATATCACCAAATCGTTGATTGACATCTGTCTTAGCTCATAGAACGAAGTTCATAAGGCCTCATTTCCAATTTTGAAAGGAAATAAAAGTCAAATCAAATATGTCTAGGAATTGAGGATTTGGAAAACTTGGTTCTCTCCCAGTTATTTCCAAAATTGTGAATAAGCTTGCAAGAGAAATGCTACTGACTTTTGTTTTTCATTCTAAAGCATTTTTTAAGAACAAATGCAAATGTCAATTTTATTATAACTTACTTATCAACATTAAAAGATATAAAACTAGATTACTTGTATTTTTCTGAACCATTTTTAATCTTTTCCCAAAGAAGTCCTAAGTACGTAAAATTGTACATGAAATTAAGATGGAATTACTAGGCCAAACTGCAAGTGATTTGGCCCACTATGGAGTGTCTGTGACCATATGGTCCCTAGATTAAGTAATTTATTTATTTGTCCCTATGAAATCTCCTCTCAAATGTCAAGTTTGAGGTCTTTTTATCTCATTTGAACAGCTAAACCTTTTTTTTGGTAAATTAGAAAATCAAACTCTGAACTTATTTACTGGGGGAATTACCCCAAGCAGAGCACAACACTAGAGGATCAAACAGAGAGACAAAGTCAAAGTTCAAGTAGAGCAACAAAATGACATTAAGGACTTGTGAGAATAGCTCTAGGGAATCAGTGGCAGATCTAGGAGTTATAGTAGGAGGGGAGGGCGAAATTGCTGGTATTAAAATTTAAAAAGGTTTATATGAATATAAATAAATTTTTTTAGGAGGTGTGTGGGAATCCTATTTTGTTAAAATATTCTAATAAAATTAGTAGTAAAAAATACAATATCAAAATTTTTGGGGTGTCCTGAATCTGCCTATGCTAAGAACTGCATAGAAAGTAAAAATGTCTGAATATGAGATTTCCTGAGTTTTCAGTTTATCTCTGGAAGCCGGTCTTTGGTTGTTGGCCATTCATAGGATGAAAGAGGATTTATGGATGGTTTGTTTGAACCAGAAAAGGTGAAACCAGTCCACCTTGGGATTACGACTTCTAATTACATCCCAAGTTGTTTTAGAGGAAAAGGTTCCACTTTCTGTAAATATCCATCTAGCAAAGGAGGGGCAATGAATGAGATCTATATGAATATAGTTTTTCAAACTTGCTAGAGCAGCTTGGAGGAGCAAAGAGGCATTGTCTAATTAATATTATTGATTATGTGGGAGACCTTACCAAAAAAATTCATTAATAAAGTCTCACTCAGTGGTATCACGTTCAAATTGAAGTCCTTTTATAAAATTTATGTGAATCCCACATAAATACTAAAATCTAAACGAAAGTCTCACGTTGAGACCTTTCTACTTAATTTTTTTTTATTTTTTTGAGACCTTGGTGTTGTTGGAACTAGAGCATTCAAAAATTATGGAATTCCCAAAGCAAAGACTAGCATGACCCATGAGATGAGAGATGGTCATGGGGCGGGTTTGGGGCAGAGGACCCCTTCTCCAATCTTGTCTTGCGAAAAAAGATTTTCCCTCAAATCTATTTAAACCCCGTGTTATTAGTAGGGCGCAGTTGCTATCGGGTCTTCATTTATTTTTAAGTTTTTATTTATTTACTTATTTATTAAATTAATTATAATTAATATATTTTAAACAAAATTTTGTGTTAAAATAAGAAATATGTATGTTAGAATGACATTATTTTATTTTTTAAATACATAACTCTATCAAGTTTGTATAAACTTTTAATGAGTGGCTAAAACATATCATTGTAAACAATGATTATATAACACACAAACTCATTTATTATCTTGTTTTGTATAATTGGGGCAGGGTGGGCCGGGGTGCCTTCTCCCCAAACCCTCCCCAAACCCTAAGGCCTTTTTTGAACAACCCAATAAAAAAAGTCGAATTGGATAAGATATGTTAAATCAGATAGAAAATAAAATTCAATGTGATATTAAATATCCTATTTCAGTGTTTGGTTCCCAACGGAATAAATTAAATTGCCATCCTAAATGAGATGCCGATAGTTTGCTAGAGGAATGTAGCACAGCCATTACCTATGGTCTTCATAATGAATTTCCTTGCCAAAGATCTAATGTTACGAAGGTTCCTCCATTTCCAGCCGTAATTAGTTGCGGTTGGGTTGATCCAAATTTCTCTATTTTTGAAAAAATTAAAAAAATCATCTTAATCACTTATTAAACTTTTTTCTCATAATTTTCTCTTTTTCCTTCGTCATAAATATTCAAATGATAGAAAATATTATTACTCCCCCAGAATCTTTTCTTCTTCTCTCCAAATTATCTTATCCAAATGAATTGGGGGATTTCCTAAACATTTATTTGTTGGTTGTACATATATGCGGCTCATGCTTGGTTTCTTTGTCTACTTTGCAGGTAATTGACGAGTTGTTTGTTCAGGCTGGCCCAGTTGGTAAGTTCCAATATGCCATCATTTAAAAAACATTGTTTAATGAAATCGTATTTATGGGAAATGGTAACGTTTAAATGAAGATATGTTTGACACTTGCATAGAGTAATGGAAAATAAAACTAACATTTCCCCTGCCAGGTCTTACGTGCTGCTTCCTCTTCTTTTGGTTAACATTATATTTGAACCTTTTTTTGTTTGGTGCTGTATAACTTTACAGCTAGAGCTTGTGCTTGGTCACTGGTTTGGTGAAGATATCTCTGTCCCTGTTGATGTCCATGTTTAGGCGTTTCGCAAGCTACTTATCTGCCAAAATACCTGACAACCGTACTTTGAATTGTGCTGTAAAGCATCAAAACTGCAATATTCACCCGCACTACCACCTGTTTGACAAAATGTGCCATGGAGACCTCTATTCTCTCAATTCACTCCTGGCCTCGTACGTTCGCAACAACCATGCTCTTGCTTCTTGGACTGTCTTCAGCCACATGCACAGCTTGCGCTCCGACCTCAATGCCTTCACTTTTACGCCTGTGTTAGTTGCATGTTCAGTTCTGCCACACCCTGAAAGAGGCAAACAAGTTCATGCTCTGATGACTAAAACGGGTACAGAGTCGGAAACTGTCACCAAAACTGCCCTCATTGACATGTATTCTAAGTATGGCCAATTGGGTGACTCAGTTCGGGTCTTTGATGAAATGGGATTCAAGGATGTGGTCACTTGGAATGCTATGCTGACAAGTTTTCTACGCCATGGTTTCCCGGTAAAAGCACTTGGTGCATTTGAAGTGATGAGGAAGGAAAGAGTAGAATTTAGTGAGTTCACATTGTGTTCTGTGCTTAAAGTTTGTACCTTTTTAAATGCCTTTCGACAGGGTAAGCAAGTTCATGCATTGGTAATTGTGATGGGCCGTGATTTGTTGGTGCTGAGTACTGCTTTGATTGATTTTTACTCGAAAGCAGGGTACATCAGCGAAGCAATGGATGTTTATTGCAACCTGCATTGTCGAAAGGATGATGTAATGCTCAATTCGTTGATTTCTGGGTGTGTTCGTAACAGGAGATATGACGTGGCCATGTCAATTATGAGTGCTATGAAACCTAATATAATTGCCCTTACTAGTGCTCTTGCTGCTTGCTCTGAGAATTCTGATTTGTGGATTGGGAAGCAGAGACATTCTGTAGTGATCCGTCGGGGCTTCACCTCTGATACTCAATTGTCCAATGTACTACTAGACATGTATGCAAAATGTGGGAAGATTGTGAATGCTCGTATTCTTTTTGATGGAATTCCTCAAAAAGATGTTGTTTCTTGGACAAGCATGATAGATGCATACGGAAGTCAAGGTCATGGGCTTGAAGCTCTTGAGCTGTTCAAGAAGATGGGAGAGGAGGGAAACAGTGTCTTACCAAATTTTGTGACGTTTCTTGCCGTTTTATCCGCTTGTGGGCATTCGGGTCTTGTCAAACAAGGCCAGGAATGTTTTGTTTCAGTACAGGAGACGTATGGTTTGGACCCAGGTCCAGAGCATTATGCCTGCTTCATTGATATATTCGGGCGGACAGGTCAGATAGAAGAAGTGTGGTGTATGTTTGCCTATATGGTTAAGAAAGGTACTAAACCTACTCCTGCAATATGGGCAGCACTGTTGAATGCTTGTAGAATTAACCAGGATGTCAGAAGGGGTGAGGTTGTGGCAAAGCATCTCTTTGAGTTAGAACCAAATAAGCCTGGGAATTATGTGGCTCTTTCAAATTTTTATGCAGCCATTGGAAGGTGGGATGCTGTTGACAACTTGAGAAGCATTATGAAGACTAGAGGACTGGTTAAGGAAGCTGGGAGTAGCTGGGTCACTGTTGCATGCAGCCATGAAGATGTAATTAACGTATAGTGGTAATCACTTTCCCAGTTGTGCATGCTGTCAAACTTACCCAAATACTTTCTCTTTCCCATCCCAATTTAAGTAGTGGAGAGGTTGGAGAAACTCCAAAGGAGATCAAGTACCGTCTTGTCACCTGAAACAAGGTGTGCTTTCCTTTTATGTTGTGGGGGCCTTGGTATTCACTTTCTCCGGCAGTTTAATAAAGCTTTGCTCAGGATGTGGCTCTGGCGATTCGTGGTAGAGACTAATTGTCTTTGGCAGAGAGTGGCGGAGATCAAGTTACCATCTTGTCAACTGAAACAAGATGTGCTTTCCTTTTATGTTGTGTGAGCCTTGGTGTTCACTTTCTCAGGCAGTTTAATAATGCATTGCTCGGGATGTGGCTGTGGCGATTCGTGGTTGAGACTGATTGTCTTTGGCGGAGAGTGGGGGAAGGCAGGTATGGTGTGAATCCTCGAGGCTGGACTTCACGTGAGGTGAACTGCTCGTATGGAGTGAGCTTATGGAAGTGCATAAAAAATTGTTGGACTGAGTTTGTTGCTCATATTCAGTATGTGGTCGGGAGGGGAAACTGGGTTAAGTTTGGGCATGATTTTTGGTGGCGGCAAAGTTCCTTGAAGTGATTATGTGCGCTCCTCATATCATAAGATTGTGTGGGACCCTCACTTCATGAGGGCTTTTCAGAATTTAGAATTGCCATCAGCGGTGGAATATATGATTGTTTTGCATGGGATTTACGTGATGGCAGATAGTGAGGATTCTGTTTGATGGAAACCAGGGCCAAATGGGAGATTCGAGGTTCATTTGTAATATAAGGTGATTGGTGGAGATAATGGGACTAGCTTTCCTTGGAAGGTCCCTGTGAGCAAAAATCATGCTCTTTTGAGGAAGTGGTAATTTCTATCCATAAGTTAAAGAAAAAAAATTGGATACTTAATTTTTTTTTTTTGGGTTTCAAAGAAATTTCCTATTTTTCTTGTAAAAGCTTGTTGATTTTTTGGGCGAGTTGAATTGTAGAGATGGGACATTGTTGGTCTCAAGTCCTTGCTTTTATATGGGTTCATTGGGTTGTACCCCCTTGGTGCTTCTTTTGTTCTTAATTTAACTTCAAAAAAAAAAAAAAAACCAGGCAACTCTGTGAAACAACAGATTTATTCTTCATCACGGAGTAAGTATTTACATCTTGAGGTTAGCTTGACTGCTTTTGCAGATGGAATGTAAAAGAAGCCATACTCCTTTTGACGTAGAGGTAATGATCAATTGAGATAATACTAACTAATCAGTCGTGTCTAAGTTAAAGGGTGGAATTATTGAGCAAGTGGTGTAGATAATGTTACAAGTAGCTACAATTGGAAAGTGTTATTTATATTAGATTCGCTGAGCATATTTTTTCTTCATTGGAATTACAAATTTAATTTGATGCAGTTAGCCAGTTAGGATTTCCATAAGTCTATATAGTCATATAATACTTTCAATTCAATAGAGATGATGTTTTAAAGAATTATTGTTACTATTCTACTCTTTTAAGATTATGTGCTGCAATTCTAGCCTCAGGTGCGATGCCTATGGGAACCCAAGTGTAATGGTTAGTCATCTTTTTCTTCTTCCTTCTCTATTCAACTTTCTGCACTTTTAACCCTTTTAATCCCAAAACCAGATCTGTTTTTAAGCTATTTCCACCTTAAAAATAAATCCTATCTTACAAGTTCTAACTCCTTCTGAGAACTTATTCGATGGTCCGGGACCATTGACTCAATGGTCCCAACCAATCATAACTTGACATGTCAACAAAAATTATTTTACTGTCTCCTACAAATCGATATATTGAACATAAGGTAACCTATAATTGACTGGAACCATTAGTATCGGCTCATACAACAAATTCTATGAATCTTTCAGTTATTCAACTTTAGTGTACAAAAGAACACATTTCAACTAAGGTTACTGCTCCTGGGTATTGTTCGCAGCAGCCACCAAACTTCCCCCTTCCTTTCTTATTTCATGCCTCAAAGTCTTCATTTTTTTCTCCACCTTTTTACAACCCCTAGAACCCAATATTATCACCAACTTTGGCCACAAGAATGAAGAAAAAAACACCCTCCAAAAGCCCTGAATCTTAGCCAATTTACGCTACATCTCATTCAAAGTCTTTTAACAGTTTTGTTCCTTATTAGAACCCTCACTCTGCAAGTATTCTACAACCTAAGCCCACCATAAAACCAAATCCAACAACTTGGTTTTATTTATTTTTTTACTTTAATGGAGATGCCATCATCGATTGGAGAAGCAGAGCTTGTAGGGAAGTTTTCGCCCACTCTTGTGCTAGTTTAGCTAGCTTAGAAGTTCACCCATTAAGTGAATTGAAATCAAATACAGTTCTTAGTATTTTGGCTACCAACAACGAAGTGGTGGTCATAACTGAGGTAGAAAACTAAGTACTGATATGTAAAAGTGGGAATAACGGTTGGGAGTTATACCCATGCTGATTAACCCAAGTCATTATTTTTCTTTTTCTTTTTCATAAATTTCAAATTCAGTTTTTATGACTTCACAGTTGCATATTTTGCGCAGAGAAGTATTTGGTAGATCTGTGTTTGCTCTTTCAATGTGGGATAAAAAGGACTGAAATTGGCCTCATTGAACTCAAGAGTACTACAGTAAGAACCCCAGTTTTGGATGTTGGAGCTATTGCTAAAATGAAGTCTGGTAAAATCAAGGTCATTGCTAATTTTTTATGTCATACTTTTGAACATATTTTTTTTGTTGATATTTTTTCTGTTTTTCTCCTCTTCTCTTATGTTTTTTTTTTTATTGGTTATATTATATATATATGTATATATATTTTATGTAGGAGTTAGTAAATTTGTTTTAGAACTTGAATAATGCATGAATGTTGAAAATTAAATGAAGTTTTGAATTTTTATTTAATGTCTCTGTCATTTTAATTTCGTAATAATATTTAATGTGATTTGTGTGTTTTTATGTCAAATTTAATTAAACTAATGTTGAATTTTTATTATATAACCATATATCTTTTAGTCAAATAAGATTTTAATTAATATTTATTTGAAAACGAAAAAAAGTTAGAATAAAATGGTCAAAATTTTAAAAATGCAGCACTTTTGTTATTTTGAGGGAAAAAAAAGACTAAAAGGGAGGTCAGTATCATTTCAAAAAATTTAAGAGATGTATTTGTAATTGTTAGAAATCTCATGAAAGGTCAGTATAATTTACCCTATATAAGAAATTCCACCTGAAATGACCTCTCATGCAAATGTTTATGCTTTCAAAAGAAACAATTAATCACTTATATCATCTTAGGAAGGATTGATGTAAAAGAATTATTTGCATTGTTAGAGTTATTTTGTTTACAAAGCCATCTACAATAGCATATTGGACAATGCCAACCAAGTTTTTCATGAAGCAACACAATGCCTTGCATTTACAACTTGGGCTCAGATAATTGCTATTTGGTTCACCATTACTGTTTTGTTTGATTAAGGCAGATCTATCGTCGGTTAGGATATCATCAAGAACAAAACATACACAAACTCCTATCCATTTAATTGAATTCTAACATGCATATATTGTCAAAGTTTTCTTAGTCAGTCTTGTCCTAATCAACCAAAAATGATGAGAATTTGCAAACCTCACCATCTTACCCCTCTCAAACAATTAATTGATTGACTAATTTACTCAATTTACAAGAAACCCACCTTTGAAGTTTAAGCTTTCTGAATAAATCTGCCTTCAGGGTTGTCCTTCATAAAAATTTAGAACCTTTAATTGCAAACTATTGCTTGCACATCTCTAATCCATTCCCTCTTTTCCCTAATGTTAAAATTCTTTTGCATTCTCCAAGTCGCACAAAACTTCTATACTAATCCATCCACCCATTATTCTACTCAAGTTGCTTTTCACCCATTAAACTCTCTTTATTCCTTGTATTCCTTTTGATATGCCAAAAACTAATACTAATTTAATATCTTGACACATGTCCATTATGATATAAAGTACGAAGGCTACTTATATTCGGGTTCCAATCAGCAGGCTAATACCTATAGAGTAACTACAATAGGCTTCCAAGCGGCCCACCACCTTAAGGAGACTACCGACGTCAGAACAAGGAAGTAGAGTTCAACATGGTAACTTCTATATATGGATATCGTCCAATTCCGATTTTTATGGCTTCTAATCCTACTCAAATTAGGATTGCAAAATAGCCTATAAATAAGGCTCCAAGGTACACTCAAAACTCATGGTCAATTACTTTCTTTCAATTACAAGCTTCCTTATTATTTTCTGACTTAGCTATTAGAGCAGCTACCACCAATGCCAACCTGGTGGCCCTCTAACCTTTGCTCTTGACAAGAAGCTTGAAGGGATTGATCTCTTGTCAGAAAATGGTAACATTAGTTTGGTGTTGTATGTGGGAATGACAAGTTCCTTTTCGTCTCTTTATTCAATCCCAATCTTCTTACCTTCTCTAACCTATTTTTTATCAATGGCACCAAATTTTTGTTCTTATAGAAACCCACTGATTCAACAAAACCAAGCCCTTACAAGAAGGGGAAGAGGTCGAGGGCTATTCCAGATGTAGCATTAGATAGATCAAATGACACAACAGATCCAAACCTTGTCTCAGGCAATAGCAACGTTGGTACAAAATAAAAAAACTGTACCTCCTCATCTTCCTTATCCACTGGTGAGTAACAATCAAGGGGGTTCCTTCCCCCCTAAACATTGGAGTAAGGGTTGACACCCAAACCTCGGAAGTACAGAATGCTCTAAGGTTCCTTTCCCTCCTACCAATGCTAGAGTGGGGACCAATCCTCAAATCTTAACAATAGTCAACAGGAATGTCCTACCACTACGTCCTGTCGTGTATATTTAGAATAGGACTAGGGTGCCAATACCACCAGCTCCGAGGATATAAATTGGCAATCAATACTTACCACTACCACTAGGTCAGAATCCCTTAGCACCAGAAGCTTGACATCCTCATGCACCTATAGATCAATGTCTTCCTGCACCTATAGACCGATGTTGTCCTGCACCTATAGGGCTAAGCCTACCTAAAGTCATTATAATAGAAAACCTAGGCCAGGGTGGTAACTTGGTGCCTCCAACGCTCCTACTAATCCAACCTGGGGCTCTACAAAAGGTTAAAGATCTAGCAAACTCTCAAGATCAAATGACTTCAATTAAGAGGCTTTATGTCCCTTCCGAGCACAATGAACTTAGTAAGTTGCTCGGAAAACTATCTACACCCTTTGACCCATCTATAATGGCAAAAGAATGACCAAAGAAGTTCGTCATACCAAAGTTCACCATATACGATGGAACTGAGGATCCTAGCAACCATCTATATCACTACTAGCATACCATGGCTCTGCACGGAAGGGACAGTCCAATTCTAGATCAAGTTCAAAAAATAGATGCCAAAGACAACAAAAAGAGAGCTCAAAGCCTAGAAGGGACAATCTAGTTCTAGATCAAGGAAGTATGGTAATTACACTTCTCTGAATTCTTCTTTAACTCACATCTTCCAACAAATTCAGGCTCGCTAGAACTTAAAGTGGCTGGAAACCATGAAGAGCAATCCTGAAGCAAGAAATAAAACAAGTATTGTGAATTCTATTGCGAGTAGGGACACACTACCAGGGAATAAAAGGCTTTTAAGCAAGGGATTAAGTACTTAATTCAACGAGGTTGATTAAAAGAGTTTATTCTTTAGGATGGAAGGGCAGGTCAACGAGATGAAAGGCCTTATCCTAGAAGGCAAGATCATAGGCACGAACGGCAGGTAGTCTAGAACGACCAACACCCATCGAATAATCAACACGTGATATTCATATTGCATACTGATAGTGCAATGACTAGGCTGTCTAATAGGGCTAGAAAAAGGTATGTTTGGGAGGCCAGGTCAGATCATCATCCTTTTTAGATTTCTACCATTGAGAAAAAGTCCAAGTCAGTGCCCTAAATACTGTTCTCAAAATCAGATTTGGTCGGTATATGATAATCCCCTTAGTGATGCTTTTGTTATATCCTTGAAAATTTATAAATTTGAGACCAAGAGAGTGCTTGTAGATACGAGTAGTTCAACCAATGTGCTATTTTATGAGTCATTCAAGCAGATGAAGGTGGATCCAAAGGAGATCCGAACAACCATTACAGTAATGGCCAAATTCAATGGACATCTCAACTTTCCCATAGGAATAGTAAACCTCCCATTCACCGTAAAAGCAAGAATCAATTTCAGATTTTTTAGGTTTGGAAGCCCAAGCTCTCAGACACATTCATTTTCTATGAACAGAAATAAGCTATAGTGGCATGGTTCAATTAATTAATTAAAGAGTTCATTCATAATGCATGTTCTTTTATTATTTTGATTTGGCACCAATTCCAAATTTTTTGGATTAGAGCCCGAAATTAATTAACATTCAAGTCCACACTTAAAAGTAACTTAGCTTCCACATTGCTGCGTGGTCATTGCATGCATGGCTTTACTTCTTTGAGTTAGCTCAAAAACCGCTTAGTACAATAAAAATTGAACCCCATACTTTTAAACACCTTAAGATCTTAGCGACCAACATTATGAGATATCACTTTATATGTGTTTTTCTTTTCCCACTCCTATTTAATTTGTTGGATAAATCGGGTAAATTACAACAACTTCTCTATTGAAATTTCTAATAATTACATACTCACTTCTAATCAATTTTTTTTTTCCAAAATAACCACCTTTCGTTATTTTTTTGACTTTTTTTTTAAAATTTGATCACTTTTTAAATTTTTTTTTATTTTCAAATAAATATTAATTAAAATCTTCTTTCACTAAAAAAATATAAATTATTTATCTTAAATTTATTTTTATATAAAACAAAAAAAAAATCTTTAAAATTTTTTAAAAAAATTGGATGAAAATTGAAAAAAATGTAAAAATAAAATAGAAGGTGTACTTTTGTCATTTTTTAACAAATTTGGATTGGAAGGGAGGTATTTGTAGTTTATCAGTAAAAATAAGGGGAGATCAGTATCATTTCAAAACTTCAAAATTTTTTTTTGTAATTGTCAAAAATTTCAATAGAAGTCAGTATAATTTGCCCTAATTTCTTTTATTCTCTACAGGGGGTATTAGTTGGACAGTGTTGTCTGAGTTTATAGTAGAGTTGAACCAAGATAGATATTTGGTATGATATTTGATGAGTGCTGCGCAAAAGTGCACTCTAAATATCCCATTATTTGATTAAAATGCTAGAAAGTGGATAGAAATGTGGGAATATACTTGATATTATTTTATTCAATTTCTATTTACAATAAGAGGTATTTGAGCATTAAATTATAAGATTTTATATCTCAAATATTGCATTATTTGTTGGCGAGAGATAGTTTGCAATTGCGCTTTTCACTTAATATTTTTGGAACTATTTTTGACTTTTTGGCAGATTCGACTATTGAGTTTCAATTGAGATTTGGATGACGTTAAAGTTTCAGAATGAGAAAATGGTCTTCATGAAATTTTTAGATGACGTCTTGGGCTTTTCAGAAAGGTTTGGTTTGCAAAAATCGGAGTTCGTTTGGGCCTCCAAACATTATTTCGAAATCAGGTCTGAAAAGCTGCTCTAAATTCTGTCCGTCCAGCCAACTTGAAGGGGTTATAACTTGAGCTTCCAAAGTCCAAATCAGGTGTTTTTTAAGCCTAAAATCATCTACTCATCCAGGGCTACAACTTTCGTGAAGAGCTCAAGTTAAGATTCAGTTGTTATCTCATAGAAAACGGAGCGTAAAGATGGGCGCTGTTGGCTGTGTGCGGCTGGACAGTGCAAGACTGAAAAGTCAAGGGGAAAAAAAAAAAGAGAAAAATTCAAAGCAAGGCTGCACGGCTGGAGGGAGTCTCAATTCTGATTTTATTTTGTGTGAGGCCCGGTGCTTCGAGATTTGGCCAAAACAAAAGCAATGGAAATAAAGAAACAAAGGAGCATTTGGCTTGTGCAGTGGGCGCCGAGTGTAGAGCAGGCTGAAGCAGTGGGGACCATGGCTGGCATTGATTTAGTGGGCTGAAGTAAATTTATGAGGCGGTGTGCGGCTGCAGTTTAAAAACACGGATCTAATTAGGAAGGGCCCAAGGCATTAGGGCGCAAAGTCAATTGAAAAAAAAGAGAATATAAATACAGAAGTCGGCGGCTGTTGAAAAAAGATATAAAGGGGGCTTATGCACTGTTGCGGCGCAGGAAATTAGAAGAGAACAGAACACAGGGCGGCTGTGCGGCGTGCGGCAGAACAGGAAAAATCCGTCGCAGTCACGCTATGACAGATTATTTTTCCGTGAGATTTATGTTATCCATCCAGTACATGGGTAACTAAATTTTCAAGTAGAGTTAAGGATGAACTTGTACCATATATGGCTATTTTGATTTATTTTGATTCCTGCACATGGTTTTAATTTGTTAAATTTTTCGTTGATCATTCTAAATTTATTGTTGGATTTTATTGTCCGAATAATTAAAGGTTTTAGTCCGTTTATAGATTCAGTCATGCTTTTTCTATCGAATGGATTAATATTTTGATTATTTTTGGAACAATTAAATATTTATATTGATTCAATTCTCTGCTGCGGTATTGCTCGTCGGGTATATTGTCGTCGTTGGGTTTTCTCAATGTGAATAATCATTTGAGTGATTTAAAGATGATGAATGATTTTTCGAAGAGTTATTTTTAGTCTAATTTTGATGCATAATTTTAAATCTTTCGATTGAGATTTTTGGAATTTAATTTCTCAATTGAGTTATCAGTGAATTAAAAATACTTAAAATACCATATATGTGCAAGGGATTCCCGACACTCCACTGTTTGTTAAATTTGAATATTTTCTTCCATTAATTAATTTGTTTAATTATTAATTTGCATTCAAAAATCACTTTTCTATATTTTTATTTTCTCGTTAACCGTCTAATACTTTCTTTAGCTTCAGAGATTCTGTTTATTATTCTTTGAATTTAGTCTCCCTGTGGAATCGACACCCCAAAGCTACACTACAACTACCGCGTTATTCTTTGGGCGTAATCAATATTCAATCAAGACTCTTTACCAAATAAACTAATCGGGTCTTATATGTGCTTACTGTTAGTAAAAGTCATACCTGTCCAACTTTCTTACGCCTAATCAAACGGGTCCAAAGTCCAAATACTAAGGGCCTGTTTGGGAAAAGTTAGAACCGATTGATCTGTAAAATACAAATGAACTAGTTTAAAATTTTTTTCTATTTAGTAAATACATTTTAACGGTATATTGATTCATGTCTGATCTTAAAAAATACTTAAAACTTGAACAAAGTCAGATTAAAGAGAAGTTGGTTTTATTAAAAATCAGATAACTTAATGGGGATAGTTTTAACCTAATTCAATTTGAAAAATTTTCAAACAGTCCCTAATTCTATATATTTGATTTGGCTATTGATTTTTTTTTTTTTTTGAACTAGGTTTATGACAATATATCTAGCTAAAAACAATGCTTTTATGCACTTTGATGGTGAATTATACTAGTAATGTGCTATCCATATTCATGGTAATTGATTTCTATTAATGTTTTATGTCACATTTTAGCAATGGTAAGGCCAAAGTTTGAGCTAAAAGGCATAATTCGCGTGATAAAAGTGCAATAAATATTCAATCCCTTCTTGATAAATTGGCTAAGACTTTCTCATTGCATAATCACGTTTCAAATTCAATTTCTAACCTCAAGTTAACTTTGGAAATTTTCTAAAAGCCTCTTAAGGTGTTCCAACTTTTTCTTATGCACGTTTGCATGCAATGGACTATGGCCCTTCTATCATTCATTGATCAAGACCTATCCAACCAGATAAAAGGAAGAATCAATTTCAAATTTTTTATACTACCACCTAAAAACTTTGCTAGATAACTAGATGTGCAAAAATAACTCATTGGACCAAGAAACTGGCTAGGCTAAGACCAAAGAATAAGGCCCAAAACTAGCCCTATGTTAGGCTAGGCTTGTAGGCGAAATTGTTTAGTTTAATATGTTTTGCTCTTGGTCTTCAATGGTTTAGCTATTGAAGTTGAATGATGAAAATGAGAGACTGAGATTTGAGATTGTGTAGAATTTATGCCCTTAAATTTAAGTGATGAAACACTATAAGATTTTAGGTGCAACTAATAGGGATATCTAGAAAAAATGACTTTAGTTAATTCCGTAATATGAATTATGATCCAAAATACCTTTTTGTTGAGTATTAATTTAAGATAATGAGTCCATGTTCATCAATCCACCATAATAAATAAATAAAATGAAGTAAAAAAAGGAGATGTAAGGACACAGATTCAAAATAGAAAACCCTCATAAAGATGAAAACCTTGTTGCTACTAAAGAATTAACAAATCAAACAAATTATAACACAAATCCACAAAGATCAATACTAAAGAAACTAATCCGCCACTACCATGTGAATTACAACTAGTCTTGTTGCAATAACTCTTCTCGTCCTATGTCAACTTGCATTCTGATTAGCCTTCTACAACCTCAAGACCCTTCTATAATTTGAAAATCTGCCACCATAGTTGTGAGAAACTCCATGCATAGTGAATGTGCATTTCCTTGTTATATTCTTACCCTAATGTTACTCATAATACCTAGGCATATAGAATTTTCACACAAAACTCCCTCATAAAATTTTATAATTAAAAGTGACTATCTATTGAATGAAGCTAAAGGTAATTTCAACTAATCTCTAGCTTTAACAAGATTTGATCCTTAGGTGATACACAACGATGTTCTTTTATAAAAAGACACTAACCCTAACCTAGTAGGAAAAGAAATCTCGTGCAAAACAAAACTCCAGTGAGGGAACAACTCTCGTTTAGATGATGATTAAATCACATTTGAATAGTATCTCGCGTTTGAAAGACCAAGTCATACATGTAGATGATCAACCTACTAGTACATTTTCTATCAAAATAAATCACCATTACATACAAATGACCCGTGTGCACGTTCGATAAATTGCCCACTGTGTCCAAACGATGGAGGTTTTATTTATCCAGTTCTTTAAGCACATTTATGATAAACAATTCTAAAATTTTTAGACTACTTCCTAAGGTCAACTTAACGTATAGTCAAAACTAAATGGCCACTTAAGGTCATTATAATCATTAAGATTAAACTGTGAATATCACAATCCTAATGTCAAGTGTTTAAGTGTAGTGAATGCAATACATTACATGTTTTCCTTTGGGATTACACACTTCTTCAAAGCAATAACCACAGTCAGCTCAACTAGACCCTACAAATATAGTCCTAAAAGTACACTTTGGAAAACAAAATTACCAACATAGAAATGAATTTCATTTTTCCTCACAATTTTGACAAAGCCATTATTTTGATGGTGGCAATACTTTTCCATGTGACAAAACCATTATTTTGATGGTGGCAATTCTTTTCCATTTATACTTATTGTCATTGACACCACCTTGGTCCATCTAGAGATAAACCCCAATCCCTACCCCATTTAAAATCTCCAACCCCATTCAATTAAAAAAAATTCCCACAATAACCATTATTTTGATAAACAAGAATAAAAGAGCAAAAACATATTAATTAAATAAAAATGATTTAGAAATAATTCCCCTCCTTCAAATAGATCCATCTTTTACCTTCAATTAATCAGTAATCATCAATCAAAAACAAAACAACAACTAAAATACACAAATGAAACCTTGTGGTGGTTTTGGATCTTAATTAATCAGCTAATTTTGTTGTGCAATGGAAGCGGAGAACAAAATAATGAAGAGAAAAGAAACAAACACAGCAAGAACAAAAAAACACCAAATATACGTGGTTCGGCAAACAACCTACGTCCACGGGCAAAACAGAGTAAAAGATCCACTATCAAAAGTGAAGAATACAAAATGAGGTGTTAAAACCCGCTCACAAATGTCTAAGAAGATTTCCTGCCACTTTCTCTCTCTCTCTCTCTCATTCTTTTGCAATAATATATTATATAATGTTCCCAAACCCTAAGAAATGAAAAAGAGGCAAAAATCACAAAATTGGGCCCCGAGTGCCAATCGACACGCAAATAAGAGGGTTGTTGGCACCCGAGTGCTGATCAGCTCTCCCTCTGAGTGTCGATCGTCACACACGTGTGTCGGTAGGTCATTTTCTGACTTTCTCTAAAAGCTCTGAAATTTCTTGTACCAATTGGTCAACAGAGAAAGAGGTTTTTTGGGTCCAAGTGCTGATCGGTAGACCACCAAAAGAGCCCGAAATGATTTGGGTGCGAGTCGGCTCAAGAATGCAAGACACAAATAACAAATCTCCACCTTGGTTTGTATTCCCTCAAGCCATGAGCAAACAACCTTCTTATGCTGTCTTCTCCACAAAATTCCTAAGGATCAAATCAAATAGTGTGAACACCAATCAAGTCCAAAGAGTGTTTGAACTTGATTAGCGGAATAGGCTTAGTTGTCATATTCGCTGGATTCTCTGTTGTGGCACCAATCAAGTCCAAAAAGTGTTTGAACTTGATTAGCGGAATAGGCTTAGTTGTCATATTCGCTGGATTCTCTGTTGTGGCAATCTTCTTGATTGTACTGTCACCTTGGGGCAAACATCTCAAAGAAAATGATATTTGACGTCTATGTGTTTGGTCCTCTCATGATATATTTGATTTTTGGTCAAATGTATTGCACTCTGGCTATCACAAAATACAACAATAACATCCTGCTATAAGCCCAAATCACTAACCAAACTTCTAAACCAAATTTCCTCCTTCACTACTTCTGCTGCCGCCATGTACTCTACTTCTGTTGTTGACAAAGCAACTGTAGACTATAGAGTAACTTTTCAACTAATTGCACAACCAGCGAGTGTGAAGACATAACCTGTCATAGATCTCCTCTTATCTAGATCACCAACATAATCTGAATCAACATAACCTATAATGGTAAAACCAAAGCCATAAGCTTTATCAAACACTAAGCCAATATTTGAAGTCCCTCTCAAATACCGAAGTATTCATTTCAATGCCAGCCAATAAGCCTTCCCAGGATTAGCCATATATCGACTAATAACATTAACAACCTGTGAAATGTCTAGACGTGTGCAAACCATAGCATACAAAATGCTACCAACAGCACTAGAATAAGGAACACTCAACATATATCGTTCCTCTTCCCCACTCTGTAGAGACAATGCTGTAGAAAGCCTAAAATGAGAGGCAAGTGGAGTACTAACTAATTTGGAACTTTGTATAGCAAAACACTCAAGCACCTTCTCAATGTATTTCTACTGTGACAAATACAACTTTTCGGCTTTCTCGTCCTTGTGAATTTCCATACCCAAAATCTTCTTTGTAGCACCCAAATCTTTTATCTCAAACTCATTATTCAGTTGAGACTTCAAATTGTCAATCTCCAACATGCTTTTGACAGCTATAAGCATGTCATCTACATAGAGTAACAAGTAAACGAAAGAACCATCTGACAACTGTTTGTGATGCATGCAACTATCAAAATTATTCCTCGAGTAACCACTGCCCACCATAAAGGTGTCAAACAACTTGTACCACTGCCTTGAAAACTACTTTAAGCCATATAATGACTTTTTCAACTTGCAAACATGATCTTCTTTATCTTGCATACAAAACCCTCTGGTTGTTTCATGTAGATAGTCTCCTCAAGCTCACCATGTCAAAATGTTGTCTTGACATCAAGCTGCTCAAGCTCTAAGTCAAACAAAGCAAGCAAAGCAAGCAACACGCGAATAGAGCTATGCTTTACAACGGGTGAGAAACATTCATTGAAGTCCACACCTTCTCTCTGACTGTAGCCCTTTGCAACCAAGCATGCCTTGAATCTAGCATATTCAACCCCTAAGATGCCTTCTTTTTTCTTAAAGTCTCATTTGCAACCAACAGTCTTTGAGCCCTTAGGCAATTTCACCAAATCCCATGTCTGGTTTTTGTGAAAAGATTCAACTTTTTTATTCATGGCCACAATCCACTATGCAGACTCACTACCCGTGACAACTTCTAAATAGGTGGAAGGCTTTTGCACTGTAATATCGTCTGCCATGGTAAGTGCATACGCAACCAAATCTGCATACCCCAATCTTTGAGGTAGCCTAATGTGTCTCATTTCTCTACTAGTCGCAATACTATATTGCGGTTCTTCTTCTGCACCAGAGTCTGAGGGAAAACTCTGTGTAGAAACAATGGGCTGAAGTTGAGTGCCCTTTTGCACTCTTTCTAAAACTCTAACCTGTAGCTCCACCTCTTTACTATTACTCTGCTTATTCCTTGAAACATCAGTAAACTTCTTTCTCGGGTGAAACAGAACAGATTCATCAAAAATAACGTCCCTACTGATAACTAACTTAGGTGACTTAGGATTAGTACACCACAATCTATAACCTTTGACTCCTTGTGCATATCTAATGAATATGCACTTCTTATCCCTGGGCTCAAGCTTACCACCATTCACATGATAATAAGCAGGACAACCAAATACTTTCAAATTTGAATAATCAGAAGGAGTACCAAATCATACCTCATTAGGAGTTGTAGTTCCAATAGCAGTATTAGGAGAATGGTTCACCTAAATAGCAAGCTTTATTAACGGCCTCAGCCCAAAATGCCTTAGACAACCTGGCATTCGAGAGCATGCAACGAGCTCTTTTTATAAGAGTTCTGTTTATCCGTTTTGCGACTTCATTTTGCTCGGGAGTGCCATGAACTGTGAGGTGCTTTGCAATTCCCTCATTCCGACAGAACTTATTAAACTCTCCATCAAAAAATTCAATGTAGTTGTCTTTTATAAGCTGTTTGACTTGTTTACTAGTTTGTTTCTCAATCAAGACTTTTCAATGCTTGAATGTAGTAAACGTCTCATTCTTGTGCTTTAGAAAATACACCCAAACTGTTCTTAAATAATCATCAATGAATGTCAGAAAATATTGAACACCACCCGGGGATGGAATGGTTGCAGGACCTCAAAGATCCGAATGGATGTAGTCAACTGTACCCTTGGTTCCATGAATCGCAATACTGAACTTCACCCTTTTTTGTTTTCCCAAAACACAATGCTCACACAAGTCAAGCTTTCCTATCGATTGTCTAAAAAACAAACCTTGTTTGCTCAGAATTGTCGTACCCCTTTGCTCATCTGACCCAATCACATATGCCATAAATGGGGAGGTATCTAACTTTGGATCAGCTGAATATGAAGATGAAACACCTGCAGAACCAACAAATGTACTACCTTGAAGAACGTAAAGGCCCTTTATTTTATTACCTTTCATCACAACCAAAAATCCCTTGCAAACCTTCATAACTCCACCTTCAATAGAGAACTTACAACCATTGGAATCCAAATTTCCCAAAGAAATCAGATTTTTCTTCAAGTTCGGTATGTGCCTTACATTTGTCAAAGTCCTCACAATTCCATCATGCAAATAAATTCGAACTGTACCTATCCCAACTATCTTAGAGGCCATGTTGTTGCCCATTAAGACTGAACCGCTATTGATTGCACCATAGGTGGAAAACCAATCCTGATTAGGGGTCGTATGATAGGAGCAACTCGAATCAAGAATCCACTCCTCATTAGAGCGATTAAAAAAAAACAGTAACTGAAAGGACATTATTTGCAACCTCAACGATTTCTTGTGTAACACCGGCAACATTAGTAGAATTAACATTCTTCTTTCCTCATTGTTCTTTGAGCCTAGGACACTCGATTTTGTAATGCCCAAACTTCTCACGATAGTAACATTCAATCTCATTCTTGGGTGTTCTAAATTGTGATCGACCACTAGATCCATCTTGGCCTCTTCCTCTGCCTCTGCCTCGACCTCTACTATTACCACTATCAGAACCCTTTCATTAGGTCAACCTCTATTATTAGAGGAATTCGAAAGACCTTTCACAAACAAACCCTCGACTTGTACATATTCACTACCTTTCCCATTCAACTTAGTCTTCAACTCTTTTGAGTTTAAAGATGCCTTAACATCTACTAAAGAGATGGTATCCCTTCCATATAACATGGAATTAAAAAAAGTTTTAAAAGAATTAGGCAATAAACACCAAACAATTAGGGCATTGTAAAGATTCGAAAATTTGGAATAAATTTTTTTTTAGAATGCTATGTGAATGTCCTTAATTCCTAATTAATTTAAATTTTGAAAAAATAATAATAATAATAATAAATAAATAAATAAAATATGACGTAAGACGTGAACGGACACCTAGAGACGGTAAAACAAATAATACTGATATTGAGCCGGCTTTATGCCAACTTTATTGACATTCGTAATGGATAGATGAAAAATGAAATAAAATAAAATAAAAATATGAATAAAATGTAAAGTATGGTATAATATATATATATATATATATGGGTGTGTGGTGGAAAATGAATAAAAGAAGAAACAAAAGAAAAGAGAAAGGAGAAAAGAAGAAAGGGGGCGTGCAGGTCTCGGTGAGGGAGAGCAACAGAACAGGGGAGGAGGAAAAGGAGAAGAAAAAAGAGAGAAAAAGGAAGGAAAGAAAGAGGGAAAGAGAAACGGACGGGGCTGCGGACGGCGGTGGTCGCGAGGGGGGAGATCTGGTCGACGGCCATCGCGTCTCGCGTGTCCAAGCTCGCGTCGGAGTGCGACGGGTTTCGAATTTCCTAGGGCGATTGGAGATGCGTGTTGCGGATTGGAGCAACGCGAAGCGGCAGACGGGTTGGGACGAATCTGTCGGAGAGTTGTCGACTTTGGCCGTTAGTTGGACTTCGAAGCAGGGGTCCCTACGGCTGAGTCGGTCCGTCGGAATGAGATTGACCAAGTCGGATCTTCTGATCTGGCCGTGTTGGAGGTGATCGATGTACCTCATTGTTGTCAATGGTGGTTGCTACTGAGTTTCACGATCTGCGACATTGAGGCTTCAAGATCTGAAAGGTCTAGGCTGTTGCGGGATGGTCTATTGCCCTGTTTTTGATGGTCACTGTTGGAGGTTCAATTGATGAATCTGTATTGAACTTTGAGGAACCAAACAAACTGGTATAGTTGGAGTGAACTCATCCATGGGATTCAGCCGATCGTTGGGAACAACGGGGTAGAGGAAGGAAAGTGGCTGCTACTGGCGTTGCATTGGACGGCGATAACGGTGCTGCGGTAAGAATTTACATATGTATATGTATGCGTGTAGCAGTTTATGGAATTTGTAGAGATTAGAGAGGGATATATATATATATATTTATATCTGCGCGTGTGGGTGATTGAAGGTAGCAACAAATGGTTCTACAGATAATTCAAGTGTAGAAGAAATCACGCATTGCGAGTGCAGCCATATTAGACTAGTCGCTGCATGATGATTTTTGGAGCAGTCAGGGTTGACGCAGTGGCAAGCTGATCAGAACATTGGAGAGTTTAATTCAGGAGTCGTGGAGACAAACTAATTTTCTGGTTCCCCTAGAACGCTACTCTCTCATGGTGTTAGCTCTGGAGGATGGATAATTCCATGACATGAAACAGGGAGGCCAATCCAGACAAGGGAACCATCGGCAGTCTCTAAGACTGTCTTTGAAGAATATTCTTGGCAGGAATGGTATCTTGACATCATGGACAGCAGAACCAGCAACTAGGCAGTGTAAAGAAGATCTGGGAAGGGCTCTGTTTCTGTATGTTGGTTCACATCCTTCTCAGTTGGAACCTGCATGGGAAGATATGAAGTTGTGCAAAACAGTTGCTGTTATGATGAGAGGTGGTCTATTTGGTTTGGATGAAGCTATTAGGTGTTGCCATGATTGTTTATATGCATTGTTAACTGCTACTGCTGCTAGAATTTGATATGGAGACATCCAGCCTAAGAATGATATTTGTGTGAAATCTGGTGCGAGGCAGCCTTATTTTGTCCTTGTTGGCTGGAGGCATGTCATTTTAATGTGCTCAGCCTCAAATGGAGAGAGAGTTTGATCTAGTTGCTGTGTTTTTTTTTTGGTGGGGATTTTCCTGATTGGGATTTTATTGAGGGACTTTTGCAATGGGGAGAAACCTCTTGGTCAAAGAAGTTGATTCAACAGAAGCTTGGGGACATCTTTGTTGTTCTGAAGACATTTGCTGATTATGTTGAAAGTCTATGTGGGACACCATATCCTATGGATTATGGTATTTGGCTAAGAAGGTTAAGAAGACTCTGCACAGTAATTTGATGAGAAGAAGGGAAAGTTCTTCAATATCTGATGGATGGGATGGTAAAGGGACAGAATCTGTCAGGATCATCATCTGTTTGGGGGAAAAAGACTGAAGAAGCTGATGAAACTGGATGTAAAGTGGCTGGCCGACTCGATCAGCCTGCTGGTGTGTTTTCTTCAACTGCTGAACCATGGACTGGAGAGCAACCTCAAACTCGGGATGCACGAGGGTTTGGTTCACGCTTGACTGCAAATTCTCCAAAGATTGGCTGAGTGGAGATAAGCATAAGCTTGATATGATTCCATTGGAGGACTAAGTTACTTACGGGTTGATTGGATTGCATAGTGGACACCGCTTAGTAGGGTTGTGACCAACCCTATCAGGTATGATATTTTACTAATGTGAGAAATGAGGTTAAGCTTAGGAGTATTTGATAAGATGATCGAATGTTCTCTATGCGTAATTGCTATTAGGAAACCACTTAGAATTTGATTGTTTATATGCTTACGTGTTCTTTATGAATCTGTGGGTGTTATGATTTACTTCTTGAGTTGTCATCATATGTGGTTTATGTTTAGAAGGATCGCTGATATTGCGACATGTAGATTTGCATAAGTGTTGGGATTGATCGAGTATGACATGTAGATTTGCGGATGAAGTCTTGTGATTTAAATGCTATTGTTGATCTAAAATGTGATGCATTATTTACAGCATGTTGCATATACTTATGAAAGGGATGTTTCATTTGAACTGTATCATTGCAAGATGAAATCATGGCATATTGGCATCGTGTGATTTCTTGAAAGCATAGTGTGAGTCAGCACGAGGTGCTGGTGCATTATGAGGGTGCAGATCCTGTGGTGAAAAACCCAAAATTGGCCATTAGGTACTCGCATGCCTGACGGGTTCCGGACCGTGAAGCGAGACATACGTGGCGGTACTCATGCCAGCGGGGAAGGACCGTATCATGAGACATGGGTGGGCATAGAGTTGCATGGGTGTGTCACGCATACTGATCATATATTACATACTGTTCATGTACTGCCATAATGATATCGAATGCCATATAGAAATAACTGTACACTTGCACATGCCACGCCCTTAATTTGTTTCTTGCATTAGTATTATATCATACCAGCATGTTGTCGCTGACCCATTCGTGGGCACAGGTTTCAGATAAAGCTCCTGGTACGCGGGACTTGATGAAATCTTGGAGAAAGGAGAGGAAATGAATTTGGAAGAATATTTGGGCCCTTGGGGCGTATTTAGATATTATAAAAGATTGGTGTGTTTCTGAAAAGAATGGAAATGACATTGTATATTGTAATAAATAATGAATTTGTGATCTTTTAGTTTAAGTGTAGGAGTAGACGTGATGGATTGTATAAGTAGGCGATGTATATTTAAATTTGATAGAGTTGTGGCCATCGAGTGAGGATGGATTGTTACTGTTGTATATATATATATATGATGTATTGCATTTATCAGGGGGAAAAAGGCTCGAAAAATAAAGGAGGTGCTGCCGAAATTTTTAGAAAATTAAAGAATTCTATTTAATTTGTCGTGAATTCGTAAATCTATTTAATTATCTTTTATTTTATTTACTTTCTGTTCGTCAGTCGCGCCTCGGGTTTCAGTCGGGAATTCGGGGCGTGACAACATGGTATCAGAGCATAGGTTCGAATACCTAGAGACTGTGGGGTGTTGTTGAACACAATGAGATTATGACGTATGGTTTGGAGTTTGTATAAACCTTGTATAATGTGTGGCCTTTGACAGTTAAATATTAGAGTTCAAATTTGAGAGTACTTGGTGATGATAGGTGTTGTTGAACACCATGGAACCTTTGAGGAGAACATTTGACTTAGTGTAAGCCGTCGGTGGTATGTGGTAGGATTTGGGTGTTATGTGGCTATTTTATTGGGTGCATGACTCGTTGCGATTATGTGTTAGTTGATGATATACTATGATGCGTGATTACATGATTTGATGCAGTGTGGTGTATGATATGGACGATATGTGTATTGGTATGACCGTGTCTGATAACATGATAGGTGATCTAATGTTTTGAACATGGGGAGAAGTTCAGACCTTAAGTTATTTGGGTTAGTTTGGGTGGTAGGTTTTATGTGCATGTGTTACCTTGGTATGCAATATACTCGATTTCCCGATTGACTGAGAGTACGCAATGGTTTGATATAATAGTTGACTAAGGTTAGAAACACATGTCTATGTGGTAGACCGTATATTTTATGGGATAGGCCTTATGCCTAGTTGTTTGAGGTATGGGTTGTACACTTAGTTATTTATACGGTAGGCGGTATGCCTAGTTAATTATGGGATAGACTGTAGACCTAGTTATCTATTTGGTTGGTTGTGTTATTATATATATGTATAGGTATGCTAGGTTAGTACCCGATATTCATGGATTATAGTACTATAACTATGATATTTATACAGACTGGATTGGTCTCAGGTCTTGCGTTACAGTTGATGGATGGCGCCCCATCAACCAGTAACAAAAGGAGTTGTGATCCATGAAGAGTTATCACCTAGCTATAAAAGTAAGAAATAATGAAAGAATTATAAAAAGCTAAAATGAACAAGTGCCAGTGAGGTAGTAAGCCGTAAATTAAAAGACACGTAAGATCTTAAAATGCTAAAATAAGAATTTAGGTTGGTGAAATTTTTTTTTTTTTTGTGTATGGGCTGGATAGTGGATATGGAGATATCATTGTGTGAAACCCTTTTTGTGGAGAGATGCATTATTTTTGGATAGCATTCGCTTAGGGTTGAGTATTGGTGGGCTAGTTGAATACTAGCATGAATTGAGAGGGTGAATGTTGCATTGTTTAAATGAATTCCTTCATTGCGAAAGGCTGTGTTAGAAATCGGTGTTCATTGCTTAGTGTGACCAACGGGGGGAGATGATTGACTTGAGTTATGCAAGTGTTGATTTAGCAAGTGTGTTTGTAAGATATGTTAGATTCTCGAGGGATAATTGATGATCTTTGTCTAAGGAGAATTGTATAAAGACGAATAGTTTGAAAAGAATATTATTGTGGATAAACTCGGATTACGATGTGATTGGGTTTTGATTTCGTGTTAGGGTGAATATTGAACTGGAATGCGAAGGTGAGTTTGAGAGTTAGGGGTAGCAATGATTCCTTCATTGAATTGGAATCATTTATATTGTGGTGAACTGTGGGAGTAACCTACTGATAAATACTAGTCTGACCTAGTTCTATGAGATGATCGATACTTGGATGTGATGAGAATAGTGATTGATTTAATGAACTTATGAATGTAGGCTTTGTGAAAAAAAAAAAATAATGAGTAGTATGAATTGGACCAAGCTGAGGGGTCAGTTATGAACTTAGTTTTAACTTAGTTTATAAGGTTGATTTTAGAATAGTGATTGAATAAGGGGTAAGCATTGATTGTTGTTTTGGAGGAAATTGTATATCGAGTTAAAGGTCGGGTGATATGAATTTCTTGAACATGAATCTTGTGTCTGAGATGCAGTTGTGTGAATGTCATTGTGGTGAAAATAGTGTGGTTAAGGCACTAGGACTTGACAGCTTGGGTTGTTATACGCCTTATAAGTGAATGATGGTTCTCACTTGTCATTTAGAAATACGGGGGTAAAGGTTGTGAATGAATCTGATTGGTTTGGATTAAGTTATAAATGTTTATGTTGTCTAGATCTAGATAATGAATATTGCACTTGGGAGATTTTACTTTATTCAGGGGCTTGCGATGATTGCCTTATTCCACCATCGTAGGGTTCACCAGTTGAGATAGTGGGATACTGATAAGGATCTGTAGATATTGCTCGGTAGAGATAGCTAGTTACATCTTTTCTTTTGACTT
The DNA here is from genome assembly GCA_008638375.1 of Nyssa sinensis. Taxonomy (NCBI): domain Eukaryota; kingdom Viridiplantae; phylum Streptophyta; class Magnoliopsida; order Cornales; family Nyssaceae; genus Nyssa; species Nyssa sinensis. The sequence goes on from CM018040.1 coordinate 13,761,663, forward strand.
CATTCTACTTGACGTGTCTAGTCTTGGTATTACATTGAGGATAGATCGGTTATTTACATTTTTGGGCGAGTATAGACTACTACAGGGGGAGAGTGACGGTGTGTACTCCTGAGGGAGATGTTTTTCTTTATTTCACGGGGTGTCCGTGGATCCTCCTGGGGTGGGCTTCGTTACGAGATAGGAGAGGTTAGACCTCGACTTGATTGGACTGGTTGGGATTACGTGATTGGGTTAAGTACGGTGGTTTTAGTATGTGAAATGTGTATGACATGTGGTATGCTTGTTTAGTGAGGAGCTGAGACTGGATGTTTATATCTACGTAACAGGCTAAGTGAAATTAAAAGGTAGAATTTGAACTCGTTGTCTGTGATATAGGCTGTGAGCCTAGATATCCATAGGGCTGGATGTATACCTAATTACCCGTGTGGCAGGTGGTGTGCTTATTTATGTATGTGTATATTCTTGGATGGATTCTATACTTGGGTGCTGATGTGGTAAGCTACGTGTTAGACACTGAATGTTGTTTGTTTATTCTATTTATATATACATGTGTTTTGGGTACATGTGATTAAGGATTGACGTAAATTCGTAGTTGGAATTAGTGACGAGTTTCACTGAGAATCTCTATTGTTATGAGACTTTATTTGAGATGTTGACTAGAACAATGATGAGTTGAAACAATCTTAGAAGGAATTGAGATATTCTTTTTACCTCCTCTAATGTTTTGTCTTCCTCGAACCTTGATATGTTGTTTTAATTTTTGTATTTGGAATGCATAGACTATGTTGCCTTCATTCGAATGTTTAGTTAACACATATAGGCTTGAAATGAATAGGCTAATTTTATTGATGCATGACACTTAGTCTCGGTTATATATAGACTAGGGTGGACGATGATGACCTTATTTTAAGATTATGGTATTAATGTCTTGTGGGTGAATATAGTACTTGAAGAAGATTGGATTATTGAGTTACATTGAGATACGGGCGATGTATTGATGCCATGGTGGTGAATTATTAGATGATTTCATGACTTGATTTGAGATTGGTAAGATGGTTAGCAAGTGTGTGAGAGACTTTGAGGTGTCTTTGTGAACAGTGAGGGCCCCTCTTTATTCTTGTTGTTGTATTGAGTTATTGAAGTAGGCCGTGAGGCATGGATGGATTTGAAAAGTTTGCATTGATGAACCAACATGTTAAGGATTTTGTTACGTGTTGTGCCATGAGAAGTGAGTCATTACAGATGATATCAGAACCAGATCCCAGCAACGAAAGTGTGGTGCCGTTCCGAGGGATTACTCTCGCCAAGGGGCGGAGCCTTGACGGGGGAGTGAAAGAAGGATTAAAGTTACGTCCCACATTGCCTGGTTGAGGGAGAGGTGAGTGATCTATAGGTAAGGCTGCACGTCTCCGTATTACAATGCATTTTGAATTGATCTTTTATTATTTTATCAAAGAGATGCATAATTTTAAATTTTGGGACGAAATTTCTTTAAGGAGGGAAGGATGTAAAGATTCGAAAATTTGGAATAAATTTTTTTTTAGAATGCTATGTGAATGTCCTTAATTCCTAATTAATTTAAATTTTGAAAAAAAAAATAATAATAATAAATAAATAAATAAAATATGACGTAAGACGTGAACGGACACCTAGAGACGGTAAAACAAATAATACTGATATTGAGCCGGCTTTATGCCAACTTATTGACATTCGTAATGGATAGATGAAAAATGAAATAAAATAAAATAAAAATATGAATAAAATGTAAAGTATGGTATAATATATATATATATATATATATATATATGGGTGTGTGTGGAAAATGAATAAAAGAAGAAACAAAAGAAAGAGAAAGGAGAAAAGAAGAAAGGGGGCGTACAGGTCTCGGTGAGGGAGAGCGACAGAACAGGGGAGGAGGAAAGGGAGAAGAAAAGAGAGAGAAAAGGAAGGAAAGAAAGAGGGAAAGAGAAACGACGGGGCTGCGGATGGCGGTGGTCGCGAGGGGGGAGATCTGGTCGACGGCCATCGCGTCTCGCGTGTCCAAGCTCGCGTCGGAGTGCGACGGGTTTCGGATTTCCTGGGGCGATTGGAGATGCGTGTTACGGATTGGAGGGACGCGAAGCGGCAAACGGGTTGGGACGAATCTGTCGGAGAGTTGTCGACTTTGGCCGTTGAGTTGGACTTCGAAGCAGGGGTCCCTACGGCTGAGTCGGTCCGTCGGAATGAGATTGACCAAGTCGGATCTTCTGATCTGGCTGTGTTGGAGGTGATCGATGTACCTCATTGTTGTCAATGGTGGTTGCTACTGAGTTTCACGATCTGCGACATTGAGGCTTCAAGATCTGAAAGGTCTAGGCTGTTGCGGGATGGTCTATTGCCCTGTTTTTGATGGTCACTGTTGGAGGTTTAATTGATGAATCTGTATTGAACTTTGAGGAACCAAACAAACTGGTATAGTTGGAGTGAACCCATCCATGGGATTCAGCCGATCGTTGGGAACAACGGGGTAGAGGAAGGAAAGTGGCTGCTACTGGCATTGCATTGGACGGCGATAACGGTGCTGCGGTAAGAATTTACATATGTATATGTATGCGTGTAGCAGTTTATGGAATTTGTAGAGATTAGAGAGGGATATATATATATATATATATATTTATATCTACGCGTGTGGGTGATTGAAGGTAGCAACAAATGGTTCTACAGATAATTCAAGTGTAGAAGAAATCACGCATTGCGAGTGCAGCCATATTAGACTAGTCGCTGCATGATGATTTTTGGAGCAGTCAGGGTTGACGCAGTGGCAAGCTGATCAGAACATTGGATAATTTAATTCAGGAGTCGTGGAGACAAACTAATTTTCTGGTTCCCCTAGAACGCTACTCTCTCATGGTGTTAGCTCTGGAGGATGGATAATTCCATGACATGAAACAGGGAGGCCAATCCAGACAAGGGAACCCATCGGCAGTCTCTAAGACTGTCTTTGAAGAATATTCTTGGCAGGAATGGTATCTTGACATCATGGACAGCAGAACCAGCAACTAGGCAGTGTAAGAAGATCTGGGAAGGGCTCTGTTTCTGTATGTTGGTTCACATCCTTCTCAGTTGGAACCTGCATGGGAAGATATGAAGTTGTGCAAAACAGTTGCTGTTATGATGAGAGGTGGTCTATTTGGTTTGGATGAAGCTATTAGGTGTTGCCATGATTGTTTATATGCATTGTAACTGCTACTGCTGCTAGAATTTGATATGGAGACATCCAGCCTAAGAATGATATTTGTGTGAAATCTGGTGCGAGGCAGCCTTATTTTGTCCTTGTTGGCTGGAGGCATGTCATTTAATGTGCTCAGCCTCAAATGGAGAGAGAGTTTGATCTAGTTGCTGTGTTTTTTTTTTGGTGGGGATTTTCCTGATGGGATTTTATTGAGGGACTTTTGCAATGGGGAGAAACCTCTTGGTCAAAGAAGTTGATTCAACAGAAGCTTGAGGACATCTTTGTTTTCTGAAGACATTGCTGATTATGTTGAAAGTCTATGTGGGACACCATATCCTATGGATTATGGTATTTGGCTAAGAAGGTTAAGAAGACTCTGCACAGTAATTTGATGAGAAGAAGGGAAAGTTCTTCAATATCTGATGGATGGGATGGTAAAGGGACAGAATCTGTCAGGATCATCATCTGTTTGGGGGAAAAAGACTGAAGAAGCTGATGAAACTGGATGTAAAGTGGCTGGCCGACTCGATCAGCCTGCTGGTGTGTTTTTCTTCAACTGCTGAACCATGGACTGGAGAGCAACCTCAAACTCGGGATGCACGAGGGTTTGGTTCACGCTTGACTGCAAATTCTCCAAAGATTGGCTGAGTGGAGATAAGCATAAGCTTGATATGATTCCATTGGAGGACTAAGTTACTTACGGGTTGATTGGATTGCATAGTGGACACCGCTTAGTAGGGTTGTGACCAACCCTATCAGGTATGATATTTTACTAATGTGAGAAATGAGGTTAAGCTTAGGAGTATTTGATAAGATGATCGAATGTTCTCTATGCATAATTGCTATTAGGAAACCACTTAGAATTTGATTGTTTATATGCTTACGTGTTCTTTATGAATCTGTGGGTGTTATGATTTACTTCTTGAGTTGTCATCATATGTGGTTTATGTTAGAAGGATCGCTGATATTGCGACATGTAGATTTGCATAAGTGTTGGGATTGATCGAGTATGACATGTAGATTTGCGGATGAAGTCTTGTGATTTAAATGCTATTGTTGATCTAAAATGTGATGCATTATTACAGCATGTTGCATATACTTATGAAAGGGATGTTTCATTTGAACTGTATCATTGCAAGATGAAATCATGGCATATTGGCATCGTGTGATTTCTTGAAAGCATAGTGTGAGTCAGCACGAGGTGCTGGTGCATTATGAGGGTGCAGATCCTGTGGTGAAAAACCCAAATTGGCCATTAGGTACTCGCATGCCTGACGGGTTCCGGACCGTGAAGCGAGACATACGTGGCGGTACTCATGCCAGCGGGGAAGGACCGTATCATGAGACATGGGTGGGCATAGAGTTGCATGGGTGTGTCACGCATACTGATCATATATTACATACTGTTCATGTACTGCCATAATGATATCGAATGCCATATAGAAATAACTGTACACTTGCACATGCCACGCCCTTAATTTTGTTTCTTGCATTAGTATTATATCATACCAGCATGTTGTCGCTGACCCATTCGTGGGCACAGGTTTCAGATAAAGCTCCTGGTACGCGGGACTTGATGAAATCTTGGAGAAAGGAGAGGAAATGAATTTGGAAGAATATTTGGGCCCTTGGGGCGTATTTAGATATTATAAAAGATTGGTGTGTTTCTGAAAAGAATGGAAATGACATTGTATATTGTAATAAATAATGAATTTGTGATCTTTTAGTTTAAGTGTAGGAGTAGACGTGATGGATTGTATAAGTAGGCGATGTATATTTAAATTTGATAGAGTTGTGGCCATCGAGTGAGGATGGATTGTTACTGTTGTATATATATATATGATGTATTGCGTTTATCAGGGGGAAAAAGGCTCGAAAAACAAAGGAGGTGCTGCCGAAATTTTTAGAAAATTAAAGAATTCTATTTAATTTGTCGTGAATTCATAAATCTATTTAATTATCTTTTATTTTATTTACTTTCTGTTCGTCAGTCGCGCCTCGGGTTTCGGTCGGGAATTCGGGGCGTGACAGGCATGGTCTTCAACCTTAACATCAATATTCTTCAGCCTTAACATCAATATTCTTCAGGTCCATGATAATTTTATTAAATTCATTAAGGTTCTTATTAATAGACATACCCTCCTTTATTTTGAGGGTGTACAACCGCTACTTCAAATACAAATGGTTGGTCAGCAACTTCTTCATGTACAAATTCTCTAGATTTTTTTAAAGCCTAGAGGCGGATTCTACATCTGATACCTCACGTAAGACACCATCAGAAAGAGATAACTGAATGGCACTATGCATCTTTTCTTACATATCAATCTTTTGCTCCACGGTCAACGTTGTTGGAAACGTGCCATCCAAAACCTATGCCAAACCTTACTATTGTAACAAAGCATGCATCTTGATGCGTTAAAGGCCAAAACTATTTTAACTGTCAAACTTCTCTATTTCATATTTTGCGGTAGCCATCACCAAAAGCTCTGATACCAATTTGTGTGCAACAGAAGCAGAAAAACAAATAATGAAGAGAATAAAAACAAACACAATAAGAACAGAGAACACCAAATATACGTGGTTTGGCAAATAACCTACGTCCATGGGCGAAGCACAGCAAAAGATACATTATCAAAAGTGAAGAATACAAAACAGGGTGTTAAAACCCACTTACAAATGTCTAAGAAGACTTCCTGACGCTCTCTCTTTCTCCCTCTCTCATCTTTCGCAATAATACATTACACAGAGAGGGGGGTTGCTGGCACCCAAGTGCTGATTGCACCCTTTAAGTGCCGATCGGCACTCCATGAGTGTCGATTGCACCCTTTGAGTGTCAATCGGCACATGCGTGTGTCGATGGGACATTTTCCAACTTTTTTCAAACGCTCTGAAATTTCTTGTACCAATTGATCAATAAAGAAAGGGGTTTTCTAGGTCCAAGTGTCGATCGGTAGACCACCAAAAGTGTCCGAAACGGTTTGGGTGCTAGTCGGCTCAAGAATGCAAGACACAAATAGCAAATTTAATTATTAATTAACTAATTTTCCCATTGAGTATGCAAGTAGCTTCAATTTTTTTTTAATTAATCAGTGTAATTAGATAGGAATTATTGAACTAAACGGTAAACCAATTGTTCATAGATATAACTTAATACCAAATTCTAAACATAATATAGCCAATTGTTAAATTAAAAGATATTCATCATCCAAAATATCAAGCAAAATAAAGATAGTAAGAACATAACACTGAGTCTTATATGGGAAACCCTCATGGGAAATAAAACTTACATCTGAAAGAAAATCGACTATAAATCCAATCCATATAAAGAGACATCAGACCTCTATAAACTAACCTTACTGAAATCCGTTTTAGTCTTCTACCATTAGTCAACGTTCACAATCCTTTCTGTTATGATCTCCCATATTTCAATTGCATTTTTACCAACGATCTTCTCTATAGAAACCATTTTTACCACTAATTTGAGCTCCACATATCAACATTCTATCGTGTCATGGTAAATAGTAAACCTAAGAATCAATCTTCGATGCAAAGATACATAATAACCTTTGTGAACAAGGGACTATATGAAATCCTACTCTAAATATGTATTTAAGCTAAAGGATTCAAAGAGAGAAACAAGTTACTCAATACAAGACTACCTCTTAGATAAATAAATTCACCACAAAAATATGTTCTTTCTATATCTACCTCTACGTATAGCTTTGGCCTTATGGTGATTCTTGCTTAAGATATATTTTTAGGCAACCAACCCTAATAAAATTTGCAAATCAAACACCAATCAAATGGATGAAATTCCACACGTGTTCAAACAGAAGTGAGGTCTCCAAAGGCTATTGGAAATCAACTCGGGTATTTCAATAAAAATAAATGTGAGTTTTTCAATAATTCATTATTAGAAAATAAAGAAAGGTCAGAAATTTTTTAAAAATATTTTTCCAAAAGTGATTTAGCCTATAGTTAAAACTAACTCACTTAGGGCTAAATTAAACATAGTAAATTCATAGCTAAACTTTAACTTGAATCACTAGACACACTAATATTATCCTAATCATGTATGTGAGTGCCTGAGTTGTGAATTAACTTTCTGAAGTATGATCTGAAACACCGTATTGATCATAGAAGTCTTCTTAAGATGTGGAGAACTGTAATTTGAGTTTGACACGATCCAGTCTTACAATCTGAAAATGACTAACGATGCATGCTTCAACGAGATGATCTACACCTAGCAATTATAGACGTAATATAACTTTTGGAATGAATTGCCAACATATCATAAAGAGAGAAAGTTCTAATCATTTTTAACTCAAATTTCCTAACAATCTCCCATTTTGCAATTCATGACAAATTTAAAAATAATTTTTTTACTATATTCATCCATTAAATTTTTTCAAAACCAAAAATCAAACTAAGATAATAATCCATCAAACCTTAAAATCCGATGAGTCTGAAGTAGATATATGGATCGTTACACAACACAACTTTAAACAAATACCATGAGTATCATTTTTGTTATGAGAAATAACAAATATCAATAAGCCTGAAGAGAAGTATCTAATAGAAAATAATTTTCATTACAAAATATATACTCCCTTTTAATAAAGCAGATTAAAATCAAAAAAATTATAGTATCTCCCCTTTTTGTCATAAAGTAGGCAAACGAAAAGTAGAAAAGAGAGATAATAAGGTGGATTATACCAAACAATTATATAATATCATAGTAAGAAAAATAACGTAAAACACATATGATATAGTAGACTATTATTAAAGGACAATGTTAAAAGGCTAAAACTTGAGATGTATTTATGAAAAAAAAAAAGTTGTGCTAATATATATGTCCAAAAAAGATAAAGGATTTAGATACATAAAAAATAATGAATAAAAAAACTAAGTATCTAATCTAAAAAGTATTTCTCAAATCCATCTGTAGACTCATCATCTGATGCATAAATGTCATCATCCTCAGTCATGTCGAACAACACCAATATCAACCCGACTATCAGAATCAAATAAGACACTAGCTAGATCATATTGTGCTACACAGTCGAAGTGCATCTACCTAGTCATAAAGATTATCCTTCTGGTGATCTTGATATGTGAAGCGCTACTCAACGAATATCCAGAGCGACGCAATCTACTTCATGAGCTATGTGAAACATTAAGTCTAGGTCTAAGAGCTGAGTAGGCATAGACAATGCGGATGCTCTAAAAAAGTACCACCAACAAGTGGATCAACAGTAGCAAGAGGTAGCCGTCTGTCATGTCTAGGTGTCACCAAGGTGCTAGTGATCCCAGTCGTCTAAGTAAGCAAGAAAATCCTAGGACATTTTTGAGGGTTAACAAGTTTTGAGGACTACCTTTCTAGAACAATGAAATATGCATTAGGGGCAATACTTATCAAATGCTTTAATTTTTCTCATTGTGCTTAGGATTTCTTACTTCCCCTCCTAATTATATATATCATATGAAAAGGTGATAATAAGTTTATGGTATATCTTTATGTCAAAATATCTCAAAATTTTGAGATCAAGATGAATCACGGAAAAACTAGAATCCAAATCTTAAAAGTATCAATAAATAAGAGATACCAAAAGATGGAAAATGTAAACACCTCAACATGACAACATGTTATTTGACATGAAGGAGAACAAAATCTTTCCAGTAAGTGAACGAAAATATGCCCAATTTCATCCCAAATGGATAACTAAAATGTAATAAAATGTCATCCATGTCGATTTCATTGAAGCCCTTAGTCAGTTGTGTGGTCATCTCTACAGTTGTGCACTACCATTAATGTTCCAAGAGATGTGGAGGAGTTATCTAAATAGATGTTCCCTCTGACATTTTTTATTGTTGTTAATAACATGTGTAGTTATCCTTGAAAAGAGAAATGGTGGCAATCACATTTGTTGTCTGTCTCTTGTGTGCACATCCACTCAAAAGGGAGAACCTGTTCTTATACCAATTGAGGAATATATAACAAAGATATGAAAGATGTTCCAAATTTTCGTACTATATAAAAACTAGTGATAGTAAGTGTCTATCAAAAGTGCAAAAGAATTTATTAATTTTAATTAATTAATACTCTATTTAATTAATAAGAAATGCAGATTTAAAATAGCATTCTTAATCAAAATGAACTACTGTAAACAACATCCTTCTGTTTAATAACTATGATATTAAGTTCATGAAATTATAATGATAATAACAATATAGATAAACATCAAGCATCCATGGAAAATAAAGAAATAAGACATTAAATCTATGTGGGAAACCTTTTGGGGGAATAAAACCCACCTTAGCTGCAAAAATCCACTAATGGAAAAGAATGATGTACAAGTCCGCAAAGTATTATCCCACAAATAATTAACCTACCTCCTCCAGTAATTTACCTACTAATCTGTTTGCAACGTTTCGTCGCACCCTTCAGCTTCGATCATCTTTTGTCAACTATAGCACCAACCACAATCCTCAAATACACTCACTCTAGTAATGTGTAAGCTCCATGGAATGATTGTCTATATTCTAACTACTATATGATCTTACGTGTACTACTAACACTAGGTACACATCAACCACAAGGAATAACACCTTGCAATAATTTGACTATATGAATAAAATATGAAGCAATCATTATCTCAATATTTTTTTGTACTTCAAGAGGTTAGGAATTTTTTATTATGTACACCACAATCCCCTATTTATACTAAAAAGTTCATATATGTATCCTAAACTTAGTTGGAAGAGGTATATTTAATCCATGAAACAGGCAAGTTCACAACTAGGTGGTACAAAATTGTTAGGTCACGTTTGGATGGAGAACTCTTTATCGTTCGGACGTGACCTTCCATTTGGATAGTCCTTGGGCTTTGTTCGGACAATCAAGCTACTAGAATTCGCCTTACAATTTTTGAATTTAATAAATGCAAATTTTCAAAAAGTTATAATTTAGGAAATAAATATTTCAGTTTAGAATATTTTGAAAACACATTTTGCATAAGTGTATTAACTTATAGCCAAACTAA